>CM043018.1:67432445-67475925 GCA_023690525.1 Holotrichia oblita
AACAAAATAATTGTTGAGTAAATCGGCTAAGAAAAAATGCTGGAAATTATTTTCGAGTTTCTGAAATGGCCTCCAGGGGGCGTAAATGCCATTCTGAATTTTAAACCCCGTTTTATGGAAAATTTTCTTATATTAATGATAGTCATAGTGAATACTATTTTAAAGTTGAGACAAATTCAAATATTTTTTGTTAAATGCTTTTTGCGCTATCTCTGAAAAGAAAGTGGTGGGGAGCGCTAGAATATTTTCGGAAATAAATGTCGATAACTCTAAAAAGGCTTAACGTATCTTAACAAACTTGAAGTCGTCAAAAAGGGAGTTTCCTAGACTATCAATTTAACTGTGAGTGAGGTGATTATGTTTGCTTACCTTGCCGCTAGATTGCGTTTTTTGACACAATCGCAAAAAAAAACTTTCTGCAAAAAAATTAAATGCAATGATATCACTTTTTTTACGTAATTACATAGTCAATCAAGAGCCTAACAAGCCAGTGAAAACCGCATCTCAATATCTTTATCCTAACCTAATATATGAATAAAGAAATTTATACAAAAAAAAACATTTTGGGAAGCATCTCCGCTTTAAGGTTTGTTATTAATGTCTAGTTATTCCTAATTTACCAAATAAAATGCTAATTTATTATTTGGGATGCCAAACGATATTTTAAATCGAAATAAAATTTTGTTATTTATCTTTGTTACTTTTTTTACAATACCTTCGAAAGCCAACAGGCCAAAACAATTATAAAATAATAAGTCTGGGAACAGTAAGGAAACTAACTTAAAGTCCAACGAGCCGCAATGCTTATAAAATAATAATAAATTATAGAATCTATGAAACTAATAACTTGAGAACGATAAAACACAACAAGGTTGATTGAAAGGAAAATCAAAAAGTGTTTATAAATGTTCAAAGTGCCTTCCGTCATTTTCTATGCAGAAATATATCCTGCGTCGTGTATTTAATACGGCTGTGCTGGTTTCAGCTTTTGAAATATTGGCTACAACATTTCGGATACGATCAATCATGTTTTCTGGGGTAGTAGGGCGAGTCTGATAAACAATATCTTTTATTATACCCCAAAGGTAAAAGTCAAGGACAGTAGAAAAGAGAAAGAAGAAAGAGAAAAGTTCATTTGCAATCGCAATAAAGTATATTGTAACTGTTAATGTGGTGCATAGTTTAAACAATTAGTGTTTAATTTTGAAGCTAATTGCTGTTTGAAGCAGATTTTGTGAAAATGGTACTTTCAAGATCTCAAATCGCCAAATATGAGGAAATAATTACGGAAGCTTTTACAAAAGAGTCATTTATTAAGAGTCTATCCGGTTCTATAGGCAAAATAATATCTGAAGAAATGAAAAAAATTACTGGCATATATGAGACCAAAATTGCGACATTGGAAAATGAAATAAAAGTGTTAAAAGAATCTAACGAAAAACTCAAGGTCGATTGCGAAGAAAAATGTAACAAGCTAGAGCAATACAGTCGACGGTACAATTTACGCGTGTACGGAATTAAAGAACAGAAAAATGAAAAGGTGGAAGAAGTTATACAGAATTTGTTAATAGAAAAATTTAATATTGAAAATCCGTCTCAGTATATTGATGTGTGTCACAGAATAAGTGAAAAAAAAGCTAACAGTGATCGGCCGATAATTGTTAAGTTCATTTCTCAAAAAACTAAAACTTTCGTGTATAGAAGTAAATCTAAATTGAAGGGATCCAGCATTATAATACGTGAAGATCTCACTTACCTCAGCTTAAAAAAGTTTAAGATGTCTGAAGAATATGGGAAGCGTAATGTTTGGACAGTGAATGGTGTTATTTTTTATAAAACTGAAGGTACTGTAAAGAAAGTATCAATTTAAATTAGTTTTCTAGTATGAATTGCACTATGTTATTGTTATTTTTTTTGTTGTGTGTTGCGATTCGGACGTCGTTAAATTCTTTATATTGAGGTTCTTAATTATTTGTTAATATCAAGAGTATATTTGTTAATTTGTACAATAATTTGCTTGGCGATATTGTCTTAATTATATATACAACCTTGGCCAAATGTGTTAGACACCCTCATAAAACCCCATAATTATAAGTATTATTACACTTCCAAGAAAATGAGCATCGAATTTATACTTAATTTACATATTTACTGCTTACTTTGGGACAATAGGTAAGCAGGCAGCAATGTTTCGATTTTAAATATTAGTGTATTGTCGACGCGATTGGAGAGAGGTATGCGTTAGGAGTTTATAACCAGGATATTTTGTATTGGATACTTTCATTTTTATGGAATGAACTTAATTTAGTGAAACAATGCCAAAAGTTTGCGAATTAACCAAAGTAGAACGTGGGCAAGCAGTCCTACTTAAGACACAAAGTAAGACTTTAATCGCTATAGCGAGAATAATGAAGTATTCGCGATGTGCGGCTCGTACCACCTTGCAACGATATGAATAGTGGATCATCAACAAATCGACCAAAAAGCGGGCGGAAACACCTTTCGAACCTATGAAAGTAAAGGGTGTCTAACACATTTGGACAAGGTTGTAATGGTCTTAATTATAAGTAGTGAGCAACATTAAGTAGCTTTTGTGAGCAAACAGGTACATGGTTATTATTGTTTATTTTTTTTTTTTTATTTTTTTTTTTACCCAGGAGGAAATCCTTTATGGACGATGTGTGGGACTCCAGTACCTCCAGTACTGTTTTTACCCACTAAAACCTCCTGCATCTGTAGCCTCGGACGCACCCAGGACCGTCTGAAAGACATAACTTCAGGTGCGACCGGCGGGCTATCTCCCTTCACAAGATCTGTCTGTCTGCTGTCTTTTTCTCTCGTCTGCTTCCTTTCGTTTCATAATCTCAGAGATCATCTTATACATGGTTTTCCATTTTGCTGCGTCTTTCATCATTTTTTCCATAAGTGTATCTGGCGTTAATATCTCTCCCACTTCAGCATATGCGGCGTCTCGCACTTCCTTCCATCTCAGGCACTGGAAAATGGTATGCTCCACCGTATCGACCATCCCGCAGTATATACAGGCATCACTCACGTCGTTTTTAAATCTTAGGGCATATGACCTAAAGACACCATGGCCGGTTAAAACTTGCGTCAAATAATAATCTAAACGTTTGTGCCCACAGTTAATCCATGCCTTAATATCACCGATCAAGCGTCTTGTCCATTGACCAGCAGCAGTCTCACTGTCCCATCTTTCCTGCCAATTTCTCATAGTGATATTTCTCGCTTGCTTCTTAATAATAATCAAATCATTGCTTCTGTGTTCATACAAAAAGGTTCTTTCACGGATTTGGAGGTCAATAGGAGCCATTCCTGTGATTACCTGCAACGCCACAGCCGATACTGTCCTGTATGCTGATGCAGCTCGTAGTAGCATATTCCTTTGCAGTCGCTGCAATTGACGATTATATTTCTTTATCTCTATGATCCTACCCCACACTGGTGCTCCATATAGTATCATGTTGTTCATTGCACAGCACAGCATGGTGCGCTTCAGACTATCTGGTCCCCCTATATTAGGCATAATCCTGGTCAGCCTGGCAAGCTTCTCTACTGTTTTAGTGATGATTTTTCCCACATGCAGTCCAAAATTCATTTTTTCATCTACAGTGATGCCCAGGTATACCAAAGATCTTTTGGTATGATTTCCACACCATCTAGCTGAAAAGCAACATGCTCCCTTCTACGTTTCCCTTTTATAATCACCGCCTCTGTTTTTTCCGGTGCAAGAGTCATCTTGTGTTTTCTGGCCCATTCACTAATTTCTGCAAGACAGGTGTTCGTATTTTCCATCAGCATTTCTTCGTTATTTGCACCTACGACCAGGGCCAAATCATCAGCATAGGCAATGGTAACTGCGTTCCTGGTGAGCTCTAGGGAGAGCACATCATCATATAAAATGTTCCATAATGTCGGACCAAGTACGGAACCCTGCGGGACTCCATGTTCGTCTCCAGCATTTCTTTATTATCCAACATTATTTTCCTGCCTGTAAGGTAGTTCATTATAAAATTAATAAGATATTTTGGCATCTTTCTCTCCTGTAGCTTTTGCACTATTAGATTATGTCTAGCTAGATTGAAGGCATTTCTTATATCTATTGTAATAAGAGCACACCATCCAGTATTAAACTCCTTTGCAGTTTCCATTACCGTTTGCACCGCATCTACAGTACATTTTCCTTTGCGGAAGCCATATTGGTGCATGTGCAGGCTTCCTCTTTCCTCAAGTTCCGTTAGTAGCCTGTTTTTTACTAGTGTCTCTAGCAGTTTTCCCAAAGTATTCAGCAGGCAGATGGGTCTAAAAGAACTCGAAATTTCTTGGGGTTTTCCACTTTTAAGTATCAGTACTACCTTCGCGATCTTCCAGCTATCCGGGAACTCTTGTTTCTTTAGCAGCTCGTTCATCAGTCTTAGTAGGAACTCCGGCGCACAGCAAGCGACTTCTTTGATGACTTCCGGGGGCACCTTATCCGGCCCTGGTGCCCTACCAGGCTTCACAGTATTTATAGCACTACGCAGCTCCTCGAGCGTGAAAGGTATTACATCCTCTTCAGGTTTTTCCACACCCAACTCATCCGGTATGATTGGGAAGAGATCTTTCAATATTTGTGCTTTCCTCTCAGAGCTGAGACTATAAGGAGTCAAGAACTTAAAATTTTTGGCAACGATCTTATATGCTTCTCCCCAGATATTATTATCTAGTTCCTGACACAAGTCTTTCCAGCATTTCCTTTTTGCCTGTCTAATTGTCCTAACTAACTCTCTCTTTGCTGTCTTATACGCTACTCTAGCTCCCACAATCCTTTGCTCATTTATTTGCTGTAATTTAGCTACTCTGGTTAATTGTCTCCTAGATTTAATACAGATATTTCTTTTTCTTCTATATCTTCGTTCCACCAGTAGGGAGTGGTAGTGTTTTGCCCTAATCTTTTGGTGCTGTCCTCGTAGGCTTTCCAGATCAATTTTGTAAAAATGTTGTGGTCCGTTACACCTTCCGCTTCCGTTATTGCCTTGATCCTACTTCTGAAAACTGGCCAGTCCACCATGGTTCTAGTTTTCCCCATCTGCTTTTCTCTTTTTTATACCACTGATCTCAAAATATATGTATCTGTGCTCCGTGAGAGTTTCCAAATCAAGCACTTTCCAGTCGACTATTTGTCTAGTAATTGCTTTTGTTGCTATGGTTACATCAATGAAGGACTGTGTGTCTCTCCTAACAAAAGTGGGCTCCGAGCCAGTGTTTAACACCACCATATCCTTCGTATGGATCCACTCCATCCAGTATTCCCCTTTTTGTCTACCACGTGCCCACCCCACAGGGGGGATTTTGCATTTATATCTCCAAGTACAATAGCCCTTCTGTTATTCACCATACTCATTATATTGTTAACTTCGTTCCGGTAGTCCCGCATCTCTATGTTGGGAGATACATAGCAGCATATTACGTCTAGATCTTTCAATCTTAAGAGAAGGTGCCCATCTCCTGCCCGGTGTCCGATTACCTCAATATTCTTCGTTAGGAATAGTACAGCCACATTGGTTCTATTATCTCTTAACCATTCTGCACCTGCAACTCTCTTTTTATTAGGTTCTTGTACAATTAGTATGTCCGCCTTCTGCTGTTTGGCTGTGGCGTAGGCCATGTCTTGTGCTGCGTACGCCCTCCCGACATTTATTTGGAGAATTTTCATCTTGATGGTGTCTTTACGCCGGCCGAAATACTCATAAAGACCTCATCTCTGTCGGAGTCCACTCGGTCTCGTGTTGACACATGCCTAGTTTGACTTTTCCTTGAGCCCACATTTAAATCTCTCCTTTTCTCTCTTTCGCCAGCCATCTCCTTGGTCCTGTCATATATTAATTTTCGATAGTGAGGGCACCTAGTTTGATCAGCCCGATGTCCATGTTTTTTACAGGTGAGGCAGAAACTTTCTTCTGTGCAGTTCTTTGCTATATGATCACGTTTACCGCACTTTAGGCACATGTAGCTATTATCTTCCCCCTACAATCTCGTTTATAATGTCCAAATTCGAGACATCTAAAGCAGCGAACAATAGTTACCCGCGGCCTTATGCGGCAGGATGTCCAGCCAATTCTAATCGTGCCTCTCTTGCACAGTTCATTTGCCCATAGTTTATTCAGTGCTACCGTGGCATTTTGGTTCCCGTATTGGTTTGGTCGAACTGACACCACTTGTACGTCCTGTAGTTGTGCTGCCCCACCTATAGTATTTCTAATGGCGTGCGCTATCTCATTGCTTCTTACATCACCGTCGATGCCTGTCACATATACCAGACCATTTTTATTTTTGATTTCCACTTGCGTATCGTTATTCTTTTTAATTATTTCCTGTTTTAGGGCTTCAGCTTTCTCCTTTCCTCCGTGAATTTCCAACATCACATCACCTTTTGCTGTTTTCTTTATTGTGTTCACTCTGATGCCTGCTTTATCAATATTTATACTGCTTTTGACGCTTTTAAGTATATCCGCATATTGTTTGCCATCGGATTTAATAATGATTTTTTCCAGTTGTTGTCTTGCTTTATGCGTCTTTGGTTTCACTTCTTTCGCCATGACGATGCCAACAGTCTTATTTGTTTTTCTGAAGACGCATTCGGTGCACTTTCTTAGGTAATCAGGATTGATATTGCCCAGGGCCAGCATTTTTATGTCGTCTATTTTGTGGCTGACTACCATATTTACCAGATTGTTCAACGTTACATATAGCTCACTAATATCATTTATCCCTTCGTGGCCCATTTCATACGGCACCACATACACTGTCCTAGAAGCCTTTTCTCGTCTGCCACTGCTTAGTACTGTTTCCGTTTCCGTTTTAGCATATTCTATGTTTCCCTTTTCTATATTTTCCTCTATCAGGTCCATTACTTCAGGGAAACCTGCCCTAATGTCCTCCAGTAGCTCACCTCCATTTGATATTTTTGGATTACAAATGATGGCAAGATTTCCTTTTCGTTCCCTGATAGCGCCCAGTTCTATAGGTGTGGTATTTTTATAGCAGTCGTTTGGCCATTTGTGGTCTATTGTAATATAACAATCTCAAGATTATCATCTGGCCTTTTAAAAAACTAAATAGATATACACGACAGAACCTTCGATTCAATGAAAGGACGAGTCAATGAAAAGTATACATAGTATGTTTATAAACATAATGTAATTGTAAGCAAACACAAAAACAATGTAAACATTTTGTTAAAGTTTACACAGCATATTTATAAATATACTTATAAACAAAGCATACCATTCATATATATAAGATCTAGGAAGTAATAGTAAGTAATAATATAGAGTCTAGTACTCAGTTAATCTCTAGTATATAGTCACCAGTGTTAGTATAAGTATGTAACCTACTGTGATATTAATTTAAGTGTTGAAATATATTGTTAACCATAACAACCTGGTTAAGATATTTGAACCTGAGACGATCCTCTATTACATGGCGATCCTGATTTATTACATGGCGATCCTGCCAGTCCAGGTAACCCTGCCAGTCCAGGTAACCCTGCCAGTCCAGGTAACCCTGCCAGTCCAGGTAACCCTGCCAGTCCAGGTAACCCTGCCAGTCCAGGTAACCCTGCCAGTCCAGTCCAGGTAAATATGGCAGCTCTCATCGAATTACATTAAATGGGGAAAATCGAAAAATGGGCACCTCATCCAGCAAGGACACGACAAACGAACAATCGTTAACAGAAAATGGGGCTATCAACGCTAACATAGTGATGCAAGAGACCCAGCTGCGGTTGTCTACAGACGTAATGGTACTGTTCTATATACTATTCGCTGTCGTAATGATGCAGTTCCTTCTGAAAGCCACCAGAACATACACCAGACACGTTGAAAAGCGGACACTTCAAAAGGTATCGGCTGCTCTACCCGTATAAAGACCCATGCAGTGAGTAAGACGTCCATGGCAGCTAGGGACTTCGAGCAACTTCTAGAAGAATGTAACGCCTTCTATCGAAATCTGGGAAAGGACACTCAAGAAAGAAGAAAAAATAGAGACATCACACAAAGTAAGTGCGAACAATTACTTATTTTTATTAGTGACTTTAGAAACTTGCAAAAAGTTTCAATAGTGCTACACAAACTGAAGATACTAGTGGTATAGAATTAGTTATAAGTAAAATTAATTCAGTACTTTCAAACTGTAAATCAATTATAGACTTAAGATTACAAATAACGAACATTAAATTAAACATGGAGAAATTTGATCTAAAAGTAGCTGCAACTCTGTTGCCAATAATGGATGGCACAGAAAGTAAAACGCGCCAATTAATTGAAGGTATAGAATTGTATGATACTTTATTGGACAAGGACGGCAAAAATTCATTAACTAATTACATTTTGAAAACGCGCTTGAATTCAATTGCGAAAATAAAATTAAAATCTACCTACTCTAGTAATACAGAATTAGTAAAAGACCTTAAAACATATTGTATCATTAAACAATCAGCTTGTGCTCTTTCGGCTAAATTGCATACAATCAAGCAAGGGTCACAATCTATATCTGACTACGGCAAAACAATTGAAGACTTAATGATCAATCTCACATTGAGTCAAGCAAATGAGGATGACAACAAGACAAAAACCTTAAATGAAGTAAATGAAAGAATTGCAATTAATTCGTTTGCAAATGGACTTAGTAGTGGTGAACTGAGGACCATAATAAAAGCAAGAAACTACATAAACCTTAGTGCAGCGATTCAAGGAGCGCTAGATGAAGAAATGAATACCCCGAAACCAGTATTCCACGCTAGGAGCATACACTCATCAGCAAAGAAAGGCAGAAGTCAATACGGTTACACCAACAATTACCATCACACCCACCGAGGCAAGTTTCGACAACATCCTGATGTAAACCGCACCAATAAGACACACAACAATTATAGGCAGTCAAATTGTACGAACTACGGAAATAAAACAAGCCATACGAAACCATACCAACAAAAACGAGTATACGCTACAACAAAGCAAGCGGATAATAAAGAAACAACAAAAAGTCCCACCCAGCAGTTTTTTCGTTCCCAAGAAAGTAAGTCTTAACTTAAATGGTCTAAACTATATTAAATTACATTACAAAAATAGAGAACTTTTTGTTTTTAGTCGATACAGGAAGTTCAATTAGTTTAATATATGATAATAAAATTTTTAGTAGCGAAATAATGCAACCAAATTCAACAACAATAAAAGGAATTTCGGGATCTACAATTTCAAAAGGTACAATCAATATTAATTTAAATATTGATGATTATTCTTTAACGCATGAATTTCACATCGTAAAATCTTTCGACTCTAATGCAAACGGTATTTTAGGGTCAGATTTCTTTTATAAATATCATGCTAATATAGATTATCAGACATTGCACTTAACATTGACCTTACACAACGACAGACTTACATTACCAATTCATACTGATTCGAAACCTTCATACGCATTCCTGCTTATTGTCAAGTAATAAAACGATGTTATGTAAACAAAGATATGGAATGTGTTGTCTCAGCAAAAGAAGTAGCTAGCGGTGTCTTTTTAGCACGTACATTAGCAAAACCAATTAATAATGAAATTCCAGTACAAGTTTTAAATACAACAGATAAAGATGTCATATTAAAAAACTTTACTCCGGAGATAGAACCACTAAGAAATTACGAAATATGTAGGTTTGGTGAAATTGACAAGTATTCTGTAGAGAGAATCGACAAACTACTTGAAAATTTAAACTTAGAACATTTAACAACTCCAGAGAAATTCTCAATACAGCGTATTTGCACGAAGTATGCGGACATCTTCCATGTTCCAGGAGACAAACTTGGTACCACAAGCATTTTTAAACAAGAAATACATCTGAAGAGAAATTCACTACCCGCCTATAAAAAACAATACAGACTCCCACATGCACAGAAACAAGAAGTCCATCGACAGGTAGATCAGATGCTGAAAGATGGAATAATCGAAAAGCAACATCAGAATGGTCTTCTCCAATTTTGATAATACCAAAGAAAGCAGATCTAAATGGAGAAAAAAAGATGGCGTATGGTGATAGATTACAGATTATTAAACCAAGAAATTGAAGACGATAAGTTTCCATTACCAAACATTACGGAAATAATTGATTCACTATCCGGAGCAACATATTTTTCGCATCTAGACTTATCACAAGGCTACCACCAAATAGAGTTACAACCCAAAAGTAGACCCTGCACAGCTTTCATTACAGATAGAGGTCAATACCAAATGACACGTTTACCAATGGGATTAAAAATCAGTCCCAGTGCTTTCTCACGGGCAATGACAATTGCTATGACAGGTTTAAATTATGACACATGCTTGATTTATCTTGACGATTTGATTGTATACGGTAATAGCTTGGTAGATCATAATAAAAATTTAGTTAAAGTGTTTGAAAGATTGCGTCAGGTAAATTTGAAATTAAACCCAAGTAAATGTGATTTCCTAAAACAAGAAATTTTGTATTTAGGGCATGTTATATCAGCAAATGGTGTATCACCCGATAAAAGTAAAATAGAAGCTATCAAAAATTATCCCACACCCAAAAATGGAGCAGAGGTTAAACGATTCGTAGCTTTCGCAAATTATTATAGAAAGTTTATAAAGAATTTTGCAGAAATTACCTCACCATTAAATCAGTTAACACGAAAAAACGCCCACTTTTATTGGTCCGTAGAATGTCAACAAGCATTCGAAGCATTAAAAAATGCGTTAGTTAAACCTCCAATTTTGCAATATCCAAATTTTTCACCCAATAATACCTTTATTTTGAGAACAGATGCTTCCAAACATGCTATCGGTGCAGTTTTATCCAACGGAGACGACAGACCAGTAGCATATGCAAGTAGATCTCTTAATAAAGCAGAAATTAACTATTCAGTAATCGAGAAAGAACTTTTAGCAATTACATGGGCAGTACAACATTTTAGAGTTTATCTTTTATCCCGCCATTTCATTATATACACAGATCACAAACCACTTATTTATCTTTTTGGAATGACTAATCCGTCAAGCAGACTAACTAAATTTCGTTTGAAATTAGAGGAATTTGACTTCACTGTAAAATATATAAAAGGAAAAGACAATGTCACAGCAGACGCACTCTCTAGAATAGAAGTATCTTCAACAGAATTAAAAGATTTGCATAAAAACATAGAATCACAGAATTCTTATGTTATTACAAGAGCTACAGCAAGAAAAGTTAATGATACAAGTCAAAATAATTCTGATTCGCGATTGCGGACTGATCACCCGTCAGTTGTTGAATTACTAAAGCGTCCACAAGACGCCACCGAATTAAAAATTGTATCTAAAAATGAATTCAATCGCTTAGCTAAATCCCCAAATTTTAAGACGTACGTACGTGAAAATGAAACCTTGTACAAAAAGGTATTATATGACTACAATAGTCAGATTCTTTACATAGAGCAGGCAACTTCATCAACGTTACCATTCACTGGAACGCTGAAAGCCCTGACAGCAATATGTAAGAAATATAAAATAAGTGAACTAGTTATGTCAAAGGACAACAGATGCGCATCATTATCAACATCATTACCATCATCATCAATTATGAAACAAATCCTTGAAAACATAAGTTTACTGAAAAATAAAGGGATAAAAATTAACATTATTAAAGCAAATCAAAGAATATACGACAAAGATAAACAACAAATTATTTTAAATGACTTCCACATGTTACCCACAGGTGGTCATGCAGGTATAAATAGAATGTATAATAATATAAAGAAATATTATTTTTGGCCTAATATGTATAGAGAGGTACAAAACTTTGTTAAGAAATATGAACAATGTCAGAGATGTAAATATTCAAATACAAATATTGAACCAATGGTAATAACCACAACAGCTACATCAGCGTTTCAAAAGATATTTGTAGATTTGGTAGGACCTTTAGAATGTGATGAAATAGGTAATAAATATGTCTTAACTATACAATGCGATTTAAGTAAATTTGTAGAATGTTATCCCATAAGGAACAAAGAAGCTACAACTGTAAGCAAGTCATTAGTAGACAATTTTATTTTAAGATATGGAGTTCCAGCTGAAATTGTATCAGATCAGGGAACCGAATTTTTAGCATCTACACTACAAGAAGTGTGTAAGTTGTTACAAATTAAACATCTTAAATCTACGGCATATCATCATCAGACATTAGGTTCATTAGAAAATTCGCACAAAAATTTAGGTGCTTATATCAGAATTCAAACTTCTAAATACGCAAACAGTTGGAGTTCTTGGTTACCTTATTGGAGCTTTTCTTATAACACAACAGTTCATACAGAAACAAAATATTCTCCTTTTGAGCTCGTATTTGGTTATCCAGCAAGATTACCATCGAATTTAGTGAGACAAGTAGAACCTTTATACACTTTTGATAATTACCCCTTAGAATTAAAGTACAGATTACAACAAGCTTGTACTGATGCAAGAACTAATCTATTAGAATCTAAGCATAAACGTAAGGATAGATACGATAAGAAATGTAAATCAATAGATTATAAGATAGGAGATAAGGTACTTTTAAGAGATTTAGCTTGTAAGAAATCTGAAGTTCTGTACAAAGGTCCATATACAATTACAGAATTAGATTACCCAAATATATCAATTAGAGCAAATGGTAAACTTTTGATAGTACACAAAAATAGAATAAAACCATATTTTGAGTAGTGAACGTAAAAATAAACGACTAACGTATTTATTTTTACTTTCGCCGGCTGCGGAAGTGTAATATAACAATCTCAAGATTATCATCTGGCCTTTTAAAAAACTAAATAGATATACACGACAGAACCTTCGATTCAATGAAAGGACGAGTCAATGAAAAGTATACATAGTATGTTTATAAACATAATGTAATTGTAAGCAAACACAAAAACAATGTAAACATTTTGTTAAAGTTTACACAGCATATTTATAAATATACTTATAAACAAAGCATACCATTCATATATATAAGATCTAGGAAGTAATAGTAAGTAATAATATAGAGTCTAGTACTCAGTTAATCTCTAGTATATAGTCACCAGTGTTAGTATAAGTATGTAACCTACTGTGATATTAATTTAAGTGTTGAAATATATTGTTAACCATAACAACCTGGTTAAGATATTTGAACCTGAGACGATCCTCTATTACATGGCGATCCTGATTTATTACACTATTATCTTACATAGCCCATTCCATCCTTCATTTTCTTTCAGTGTTCTCACTACTTCCTTGGCCAGGTCGTCCTCCCGTTGTCCCATTTCTTGCGAAATCTCATTTTCATCTGCTTGCACGCCTATAGTTCTATGTTCTTTCGATGTTACAGCTTCCTTCTTTTGTGTCTCGTCCGCAGCAGTTTGTTTCTGGTATGCTTCCGCTTTAGATGTTAGAGCGATGTGACTCGCTTTAAGAATATCAACCTTCCTTCTGAGGGTTTCTACTATACTCCCTAATTCTCTCGTTGCAACCTTTATTTCGGTTTTAGTCTTGGTACTCTCCTTTACCAACTTTTTGAGCCCATTTGTTTTGGTATTTATTTTTTCCATATATGCTAACACATCCATCATTTCCTTACTCAGTCCCTTTTCCGTTTCCACATTCTTCTCTCTCCGCATGCTACGAGCAGCTCTTTTTCGCTTCTTCATTACCGGGCTCGCTATGTCACAGTAACTATCATCCTCGTCGGTCGTCTGCAGTTTGTAGATAGGGCTGGTGGTCATTTCTTCGTCTTGCCAAGCTAAGTCTTCCTCAGCCTCTGTTGGAACATTTGTATCTATTCGCTCCAGAGCAACATATGCTACACCACTTCCGCTGGCGTGGCTTGTTATCGACGGAGGGGAGTAGGAGGAGGAGTCCTTGCTAGAGAGCTCCTCCTGCCGAAAACTAGCGCCTCCTCCAGTTTCCTCTCGAATTGGTCCTTGTTTATATCCTGTTCGTCTTTTTTGGTGTCCGTTTGCCCATCCTGTTTTCTAGTTTTATTAGTTTTGTCCATTTCTGTTCCCACGAGTTGGGTCGAAAGAGTCTGTCCAGCGCGGCAGTGCGCCCTTACCACGCTAAGGCTTCTTTAAAACCGGAGGTCGCCTGGTATCCGGAGTTCCGCACAGTAGCGACTGGGCTTTCCCCCAGCCACGCAAACTTCGGCCATGTGCGGTGCCACCTTATTTTGGGTTGCGGTGTGCCAGTGTCCGCGGGCCAGCCAGTCAAGGCAAGCCCAATGGGGATCTGGGCATTCTGCCCTCCCCTAAGGCTGGGGTCGGAAGGGGACGCCTCTCTGTGTTCCCCGTTTCAGCGTAGATACGCTGCCCCTACCGGTGGCTACTTCAGGATCCAGGATTCTGCCGATGGGGGTCGCCACATCCCCGACGGTTTTTTATTGAGCCATCCTTTGCTTCACTCGCCCCACCCCGTCCCGTCAGGCTCGAGGAGAGGGAGCTACTGTGCCCTGCCACCAGCGTCAAGGTCCCATGGCTCCCTGGCGGGAAAGGTACATGGTTATTATTGTTTATTAGTGATTGATATGTCGGAAAAAAAATTTTTGTATCGTTTGTGGCAGTAGCATTGGGGTGCTTACAGTATTTTCCTTGTGTTGATGCGAGTGTCAGTATTCTTCATTGAATTTTAAAGTTATTGGTGTGCATTTAGTAGAAAAAGTGGGAGAATGGCTTCGAGTCTTATTGGATTAGCACATTTAAATATACGATCGCTTTCTGCAAATTTTAATTCTCTAAAGCAGCTTATTTTAAATGATTTGTACAACATCGTGGGTCTGTCTGAGACGTGGCTGTGCACTGATGTAAATTCTAATAATTTTCATCTTGACGTGTACGGAATCGTGCGCTGTGATAGACCAACCAGGGGGGGAGGTGTAGCTTGTTATATGCGAAATACGTTACATTATGAGATTATACAAACTTCATTAGATATTAAACAGCTTTGGGTCAAAATTAATATTCGCGGCAAAAGATACGCGGTTGGTGTTATTTATCGGCCACCATCTCTTAATTACCAATTTTCTCTAAATAATTTTGAACTAACGTTATCGGAATTATTAATATCAAACGATGAAGTAATTTGCGTTGGAGATTTTAATATAGATTTATATAGTGAAAATAACCCAGCAAAAACTTGCCTGAACTCTCTTTTAGACGCGGTTGGACTTACTCAGGTTGTTGATTCACCAACGCGAATTGTTCGCGGCAGCCGTACACTTATTGATTTAATATGTGTGACTGATCGCAATATACTTACTAATATAGGTACTAAAAGTGTGCACATTTCTGATCATGAATTAGTTTTTAGTAGCATTAAAGTGGAAGCACTTAAACCAAGTCCGAGATTTCGTATATATAGAAATCTCCTAAGTATTGATTCTAATGTTTTTTATGCTGATCTCGAAAATGTTTCTTTTCAAAATGTCTTTCATGCGCAAAATATTGAAGATAAATTAACTTTGTTTAATGACATTATACTATGGTTGTTTGACAAGCATGCACCCTTTGTACGCAGGCGTTTCACTAAATCTCCAGCGCCATGGCTAACGGACACTATTAAAACCATGATGAAGTTAAGGGATAATGCCCTTCAAAAATATAAAAGAACGAGCCCAATTGAGCATTGGAATTTTTACAAAAACCTTAGAAATCTAACTACAAATTCTATACGTAGAGAAAAGAAGGCGTTTTACGAATATAGATTGCGTTACGCTGACGAGGGGCGTTTGTGGCGGGTTTTGAAAAGCTTGAATATTGGTGGGCGGCCTCATGTTTCTATCCCAGAGGCACTAAAGGACGTTGCCAGTTTCAATAACTTTTTTGTTAATGCAGTTCCGCAGGTGAACACAAATGACCAAGATTTAATTCAATTTTATAACTCAAATACAAAGATTAATTTTCCAAATTTATTTGAATTCCGCTTGGTAGACACATCCGCAATTTTAAAAATCCTTCGTAATATAAAAACGAATGCTACTGGTAGTGATGGAATCAGTGCAACTATGTTGAAACTTTGCTGTCCATATATTAATCCCGTCTTAACATATATCATTAATTCATGTTTGTTGACAAATTATTTTCCTTCACAATGGAAACATTCGTTGGTGACTCCTTTAGCTAAGAATAATAGTCCAACAGCACTGAGCCATTTTCGGCCAATCAGTATATTGCCCACAATATCAAAGGTTTTGGAAAAAGTTGTGGATGTTCAATTACGTGAACATTTATTTCAATACAATATTTTACCGAAGCATCAATCTGGCTTCAGACCAGGTTACAGTTGTGCGACGTCTCTTCTTGATGTGACTGACGATATATTCAGATCGGGAGATGCCGGCGAAAATAGTATTTTAATATTATTAGATTTTAGTAAGGCATTCGATATGTTAAAACATGATGTGCTATTAGCTATGCTTCATTATATTGGGTTGTCAGAAGAGGTTATTTCTTTCTTTAGATGTTACTTATCAGGCCGCGTACAATCAGTTATTATAGAAGATAATGTATCAGTTCCGCAAGCTATTGTTACAGGTGTTCCTCAGGGGTCAATTTTGGGGCCGGTTTTATATAGTATATATACCTGCAATTTTGAGATTTATTTGCAGCATTTCAAACTCCACATGTATGCAGACGATACGCAGTTGTTACACTCATTCAGGCCGGAAAATTTCAAAATTACTAACAATAAACTTAATAACGATTTATTAGCGTTTACTGCAGCATGTCGAAGTCATTCCTTGCATATTAATCCCGAAAAATCTGTAGGACTTTTATTTAGTAAAACATTACGGGCGTCGGATTTCGATATATATTTGGGTGATGCTCGAATACGGTTCGTTGAGGAAGCGAGGAATCTTGGAGTGATTCTCGATAACAAATTAAGATTTATAGGGCATATATCAAAATGTGTTCGAAGTGCTTATTCCGCGGTAAAGCTTATTTATGCCAACAGAAACATTTTTTCTCGTGAGTTAAAGATTAAACTATGTGACAGTCTCGTTCTCTCGCATTTTAATTTTTGTGATGTTGTGTACGGTGCCTGCATAAATGTAGCAACGCAATACAGAGTCCAGCTTGTGCAGAACTCGTGTCTCAGACTTATCCACGGTATAAGAAAGTACGATAGAATATCACACACTTTGAAACAAACGAAATGGTTAAATATGGTAAACAGAAGATATCTGCATATGGTATGCTTCTACCACAAAGTTATTACTGAGAAATGTCCACCGTATCTTTGTGATAAAATAGTTTTCCGTACCGACGTGCATTATCTTAATTTGCGATATAAAGGCCTGTTAACACCTCCACTGCATAAGACATCTTTTTTTTAAAGAAGTTTTTCATATAACATAGCGTGTTTATATAATAATCTATCCTCTGATATTAAAAAGTTGAGTCTGTCTAGCTTTAGACGTGTTATAAGGGCTAAGTTGTTAGATTCACAATAAGTTTAACAGTTTCGTTGTGCTCCACTGCTGCTGTTACTTGCTGTTTTAGTGTTGATATTTTTTAGTTTTCTTACTGTTTCACATTGTACCTTATTCGATTAAAGTCAGTTGCTCTCGTCAATTCGACAAAATTATTTTATATTTTATATTATTGGGTTGAGTTACAAGCAGAAATTTTCTGTATTCCGCCCATGGGTTTCCCATAGTGCATGATTGTAATGCGGTGCAAATACTTACTTTTGTTATTATTGTTATTATTATCATTATTGTATTATATTGCCGTTGTAAACTGTGGGAAATAAAGACAGTATTATTATTATTATTTAATACATGAACCATACAATG
This sequence comes from Holotrichia oblita, assembly GCA_023690525.1. NCBI lineage: Eukaryota > Metazoa > Arthropoda > Insecta > Coleoptera > Scarabaeidae > Holotrichia > Holotrichia oblita. Next base: position 67,450,294 of record CM043018.1, read on the forward strand.
AGTCACAATAATTTAAACGGGACAAGACAAGGGATTCGCAGAGAAGTTTTTTTATTAAGAAATATTCTATTTGCTTATTCTATTGACTTTAAAGCTGCATATTCTCGCTGAGTACACGCGTTTATATATTCGTTAGAATTTAATTCCTCGTTTAAGATAACACTCAGATTCCTCACTGCACTCTTCAGTGGTACAGGTTCACCATGAACAAAGATATTTATGCTTTTTCGATATTCTGGATTCAATCTGATTTTCTTAGAACCAAAAATAATTAGTTCGGTTTTTGCCGAAATTTTCTATATCTTGATTTAACTTAATGCATGCATCATCTACTTCATTCTGAAAAAAGGAGTAATAAATCTGGGTATCGTCGGCATAAGAGTAATATTTACAATGTTGAATGTATTTAACAAAATGAGACGTATATATAGAATACAACAATGGACTCAACACGGACCCCTGTAGCACGCCCTTCACAAATGGAAGAAATGATGAGAGAGCGTTACCGACTGTGACACAATGACTGCGACCAGTGAGGTAACTATGGAACAATTCGATGGCAGAAGGGCCAAGTCCAATATGATATAGTATTGCTAACAGTAAATCATAACTCAGAGTATCAAATGCCTTCGAATAGTCGAGCAAACAGAATAATGTAAGTTTTCCTTCATCCAAGCTTCCTATCACGTCATCAACTATATGTAACTATATGTAAGGGCCGTATTACAGCTGTGACACCTTCTGAACCCTGTCTGCATCTCTGGTAAAATGGCTATTTGTGTAACATAGTCCTTTAGTTGACTCTCAATGACTTTTTCAAAAATTTTTGATAATACCGAAAGTATACTTATCGGGCGTGAATCATTAATCTGCTCCACCACTGCCTTTTTTGGTAAAAGAATGACCAGTGATTGCTTCCAGCACCCAGGAAATCGACCACTACTCAAAGAAGAATTAATTATAAAAATTAAATAAGGCAAGATATGCGAACAACATAACACAATAAAATTAATATTGAATCCATCCACGCCTGCGGAGTTGGATCTAATAACGAATAATTTGAAGCACAATATTTTCATCAACAGTAGAGAATGCGAAATTACCCTCTTTTTCGACGCGTACTAGTGTAATGGTCACAAACCACCCCATCCAAATGTAAAGTGGGCACAGAATCTATAAAATGCTGATTTATCATGTCAGCGTTTAACAAGTGCAACTGAATTTCTTTAACGCGTTTGGTAACCAGGCCGGTATCTCTCAAAAGTTCATATAAATACGTTTTTCAGCGCGGATTGCTTCAGTTATTAGGTTTCTTAGTGATTTGTAATAATCCCAGTGACTGGGCGATTTACAATGTTCATATCTCTTAAAAGCACGATCGCGTAAAGTTTGCATAGTTTTTATGGTGTCAGTTAACCATGGAGCAGCAAATCTAGATGTTACCAGGGGCATATGAGTATTTAACGAATTAGCTAATTAATTATTGAAAAAGATATCCATCTAATCTACATCGGTCATGTCATAAATTTCGTAAAACGGAATTGAAAGGAGATCAGCATTAAAAGCACCATAATTAAAAGATTTTAGTGTTCTATAAGTGTGCCATTTAACATTTGACCTGGTAACATTGACGTTTAATTCACAAATAATTGGAACATGATCAGAAATATGTAGGTTTGTTATACCTGAGTCTAAAACCATACTTTCGTCAGAAACAAATAGTAAGTCGATTAGGGTAGAACTAGTACGCGAAAGCGAGTCGAGGAAGTAATTATTTCAGAAAAACCAAGAGAAGCCATTGCATCAATAAAGGACCTCGCGAGTAAACTATCATGAACATTTAGATCTATGTTAAAATCGCCGAATAAGACGATTAAATCGCACCGCGGCAAAATCTCAGATAAAGTGGATTCAAGTACATCAATGAAATTGTTATAATTCTGTTGAGGTGGTCTGTAAATAACACCAATTGCGTAAACCTTTCGATTAAGCTGAATAGATATCCACAACTGCTCAATAGACGAGTCGTAGATTATTGATTTATAAGGTAAATCCTTTTTAATGTAAACTCCAACTCCACCGCCACGTGCGCATCGATCATTACGTAGAAATGTATAAGTATCTATGTGTAAACAATTACTGTCTATATTATTAGAAAGCCATGTCTCGGATAAGCAAAATACAGAGAAATTATGTAAATGAAGATACTCACTAAGGTCTGGTAAAGAAGGCAGCAAAGATCGTATATTTAAATGTGCCAAAGTTACTTTATTAATCAGCATCGTCGGTATATATTATCATGTCTACGCGCCGTAAGATCTTCAACAACCATTATATTCGTACCCTTCAATTTGCGACAATTTTGCGACGATTTTTTAGAATTAGAGATTTTAACCTGTAACCAGTGAATTTCACTAGGATGCCTCTATTTCCTTTTTTTGTGGAAATGGCTCCTACTCGATGAACTCGATCGATATTATCTAATGTAATGTTCACTTTCAATTTTTCTTTGCAGAAATCAGTTAAAACACTTTCAACATTTTCGTCTTTGTTTGCGGGTAAACCAAATATACGGATATTGTTGCGACGACTGTATTGTTCCAAACTGTCGATTTTATTTTTCAATATCTTATTTTCCTCTTCAAGATTCCAGTATTTGACAGCATGTTTCTTCAGAGCAAGGTCGAGTTTTTCATCAAGACTTTTTGCGACGATACCGGACACACTCGATAAACATATCGCTTTGCACGAGCTCTTTAATACATTTTTTAAACAAATTTTTAATATCAGTTATTTGTTCTCGTGTCAGCATAATTACTAATTATTTGCACGGAATTCACTCTAATACACTACTAATCTGTTATAAAGTTGTGATATTAAAATGACTTGGAGCGAACCACCAAAAATTTATATTTTTAACGGAGCGATTTGCAAGCACTATTCACACTTTCGCCATTATACTCTCTCTTCAATAATTGAGCACCGCGTGAAACAATATCCGCGGGATTATTACAATTTTTTACATAGCGCCAAATCTTAACATCAGTTAATCCTTGAATAACAGCTATTCTATTACCTACATAAACCTTGTATTTGTTTGGATAAGAATTAATCCAATTGAAAACTATTTGAGAGTCAGTCCAATGAACAATACGATGAAACCTTAATTTCATTGTACCAATTACCTTCTGAGTCAATTCGCTAAGCATGGCTGCAGCGCAGCGTTCTAGCCTAGGAATTGTAATGGTGCGCAACGGTGCGACACGCGATTTGGAAGTTAGTAAATTGGTAAATATACGACCATCAGAAGTGATGCATCGTGCATATAGACAAACTCCATATGCCACAGAACTAGTGTCAGAAAATCCATGCAGTTGAATTTCTGCTTAAGATGAAAAAAGACAACGTGGAACTTTAAGTTCGTGCAAACATTGAAATTGAGCTTCAAGCTTTGTCCATTCTGCTTCTATGTCTGCGGGAACGGGAGAATATCGTCCCAATCCAGACGCGATTGCCACAAAGCTTGGACTAAAAGTGTACGTCTTACCGTTAGAGGTGTAACGAAATCTAAAGGATCAAAAATTTTTGATACAGATGCGAGAATACTGCGTTTCGTAGCCTTAGAAGACCGCACTGGAAATTCAGCCTTGCAAAATCCTTTCGGAGTCCCAATGCAGACCAAGCATTTTGGAATCTTTTCTTTCGCCGATCGTAACTGTCGAAAAGTCGATGTTTTCGGCGAATGATTGATTAAGAACTTCCAATTTGTTAGATAGGAATTTTCTAATAATTAAACCATAAGAAGCGAGAATTGAAGAAATTTCGCGCTTAATTTGAAGAGCATGCTCTATAGAACTTGTACTGTATAAGAGATTATTCATGTAAAAATCTGTGCATATCAGCTGCTGGTATCTTTATGTAGATCGGCAACATAACGCAAACATCTGGTGGCTAAAAAGCTAGCTGAAGCCGTGCCGTATGTGACGGTATTCAAATGATACGTATGTAGTGGTTCAGTAGTATTAGTTCTCCACAAAATATTCTGAAACTTCGTTTCCGAAGGCTTAACTAATGTCAGGCCTTCGGAAACGAAGTAATCATACGATACATTTTGGCTATATCGCCACAAAGAGCTACCTCGTGTGAACGAAATCTGAGTAAAATGTCAAACAGATTATCCTGAACTTGAGGTCCAACTAACTGAATATCATTAACAGAAACACCTGAGAAGGATTTACAACTAGCATCAAAAACCACACGAAGCTTAGTAGTTAATGATGACTCTCTTATTACAGCATGATGAGGAATATACTGGAGAGGAATATCAGCTGTATCAATTGGACCGTCGTAGGTATTTATAACACTTGATTTTGGAAATGAGGTATCAGAGGAGGATGGCTCCCTTGAAACCTTTGTCATGTGACCCATGCTCTCATATTCGGACATAAATTCAGAATACTGCTTCAACAAACGAGAATCCTTATGAAGACGTTTTTCTAAATTCAAAAAACGACGCTTTGCAATACTTTTAGACCCTCCAGGTGAAGCTAAATCTTTATTAAATGGAATGGAGACCATACAATGATCAGTATCATCAATTTTAACTGTATCCAATAAATAATTTTCGCAAAATCTCTTTTGATGACACAGAGGATAACTTGGAAGGAGGTTTGATACTATCTGTTTCCCAAAACTTAATCAAATTTTGATTTAGTTCTCTCAGAGATGGGTCCCCTTTCAAAAGCCAACAGTTCGTAGAAAGGGCTAGATTACTCAACAACGGTACTTTAGGCAAGCAGAAAGTAGGTAAATGACCTATGGCTACCCATCCTAGCAAAGTATTCTGTAATATCGGCTTAGACTTACCCAACGAAATCCTGTCAGGTAATATAATACTAAAGAATGTGGGAGAACCTATAAGAATGTCGATATTGCTAGATTTGTTGAAATCTGAATCGGCTAACCTAATATGATTAGGCAACTTTAGCGCTCTCTTGTCAAACGAAATGCGAGCTAAAGGATTTGCAATTTTAGTTATCACTAAACATTTTAACTTTGTTTCATACCTACCAGTTGTTGATGAAATTCTCAAGGATGTATATTTAGAGCATGCTGAAACGGAACAGTTGATACCATTAACTTTAATGTCGATTGGTGAATAAGATAAACCTAATTTGTTACAAAGTTCTCCAGAAATAAAATTACTTTGTGAATCAGAATCGAGAAGTGCTCTCACTGTGATGCTGCCATTATGTTTAGAAACTCTTAGTTGAACGGTAGGTAAAAGAATCTCGGAATTGTTGGAAAAGTTGCATACAACAGATGAATTGCCAGGTTCATAGTTTTCTCTGCGAGATGAATGATCACGTGTACGATTACAACAAGGACTACCATTGCGCTCTTGGCGAAAACAGAGTAAATAATGATGTCTATCTTTACAATATTTGCAATTAACAGAAGATGTGCATTTTGCACGAGAGCGTAATAAACAAACAAAACAAATCTTTAAGATTTAACCTTTTTGTACCGTGCTCTCACTGACATGCGCAAAAAAGAAGGGCATTGAGGAATTGAATGTTCCTCTTTGCATATCAAACAAGATTTTTCAGTAACTTGCGATAAAGCGTGAGCGGTTCGATGTGATCTTTTAACTATATCTGAAGTTTTACTAAATTGATTCTTACTCTGATTAATACGCGAATCACCAACAATATCGCAACGCGTCGAAAGAAAATCAATTGTTTCCTTTAAAAAAGGAATTTTCTTAGGAAAAGCCTTTGTGAACGCGTGTGAAGTGCGACTATCCATTTTATTTTGCGCAACATAAGCCAACATTGCAGCTTTATACTCTTGATCGTTGACCTTCTCATTCTCTTAATTGTGACTCTTTAACTAAAGCTGGTGCTTCAAATAATGATTCTAATTGACTAAATATTAATAATCTGCGATTATGAAAACGTTCTTTTAATAATTCCCTTGCAAGATCATAACTAGCCTTGCTAGATTGCTTATCTTTAACTATTTGAGCTGCAGAACCAACTAAACAATTTTTTAAATATAAAAATTTCTCAATCGCTGACAGTTCACTATTTCTGTCAATCAATGCGTCAAAAGTGTCAATTAAACTCCTAAATTCGGCAGAATTGCCACCAAAGTTAGGTAAGGTAATTTTGGGAAGCTTGACATTCTCACGAGGATTCGAGTTATCTACGGCGCTATTGATGGAATGCGTACTTGCCGTTTTAATGTTGAATTCATTAGAATTTCTCTCATCCTTTTGTAAAATACATGCGGCGTAATTTGATGTAATCTTGAGTGAATTCCGATAATGTCGGAAATTCATCGAGATACACATTTTTAACTGAACACTGCTTTAAAATTTGACGATATTCGCCCAAAGTTTGCTTAACTAAGTCCATGTGTATTTTGATTTCATATATATCTGAAATAATTTCACTATTTGACTTTATTTCGTCCACAATGTCTTATCTTATCTATCAATAATGTAGATCTTGGCGTCATCGTTATATTTGCTTCTTTTAGGACCCATTTTGAAATCAAAATACAACAAAACTTGAAATAATTGTATGTGCAATTAGAGAATTTTTAAAAAAGACGAGACTGATAAGAACTATACATAAAAATAGTAAAAACAGACGCACTAGAGGATAGCAAAAAATAATGCTACTATTACAGTAGGTACGTGCTTGAAACTACAAGAAAGAATGCCGTGATTATGACACGCAAGTGACTTGAAAAAAAAACTATATTTGTGAGTGTGAAATGCGTATTTGTGTTTCTGAATATAAAAAACGTATGAAACCGAGAAATTATAAAAATTCACGACCCTTACAAAGTCGATAGCGAAAGGCTTACTGTGACGTAATGATTTATAGATAAGACGTAACTGCGTCCATCATCTTTATTCTTCTAAGTTTTCCTTCCATAACACAAACGAAACATCCGGCTCGTAGGACCAAAATGTTATGAATCTCCAGAATGCTGAATAAACTGACATGCAGCAAACGGCTGCAGTGGACTGCTTCAATTTTCAATTTCAACTTTTCAGAGCAATAAATAAATATTAACGCACTGGCGTTTCGTTGACTTGAAGGAATAGTGGACGTATTTTTATATATATATATACTTTATTCTAAAAATATTTATGATCATATGGCCTGATAATGAAAGTGTCATAAACGTATCTCAAACATGTTTTAAGTTTTAAATTTGCATATTCCAAAGCGGTTGTCTCAAATGCCTCCATGAAGATAGTAGCTCTAATCGGAAATAGGGTAGAAGCCATAGCGGCATTAGATGTTTGTTGGTAGTGTTCTCTCCGGAAGGTAAAGTGCGTTGAAGTGAGGCACTTTCGGTTCACTTGGCCAAACCTGGGAATCGATTGCCTTGGATTAATAATTGGTAGATTATGGTAGGGAAATCGGTAACAGGCTCTTTTGTGAAGAGTGAGGTCATATCAAAACTGCCAAGATCTCCGGGTTCGATAAAGGTTTCAGAAATAAGTTTAACAAAGTATGAGCATTATAAAATATGAGACGGAGTCTTTCCTATGTACATATATATCTTAAGGATATATGCGACGTATTTGACAAAACCGTAAGTTGTCTAATCTATTGTGTTCCCTAGTGGAGTGCTATGGTTTATTTATGGATTTTTGGGAGACCATATAGTGGAGGTGGTTTAAGTTTCTTACGATATTATCCGTTTTTGTATGTCTGGAAGAATGTCAGAGAATTAATGACTTGATCTACCGTTCAAAATTTGAGGCGGGATCACACAACAAGAGAGTGTAATTACCATCTTGATAAAACCTGGTATTTTAGCAATGTGCCGTGATTTGTGTAGAACGCCAGCTGCGTGTTCTTTGCTAGCCGGAAGAAGAATTGTGTCTTTATTGACGCGGCGACAATTTAGGACTGTATGTTCTACTTTAGACAAGTTCTGTTGTAGAGGCTTCACGAAAAAAGCCATTTAGCTATTGTTTAAAACGTTTTTTGTGGTGTGTTTAGCTCGTTTTCACCATACTTCATAATTCCCGGAATTTCAGTCTGCCCACACTTTTTGTGTTGTGTCCACAAGTTTTTAGGATTTGGAGTAATAAGTTGCTGGATATTGTTAACGTAGTGGTTGCACTTATCAAACACTTGTGCTTGGTTCTAAAAATTTTTAGACGTTTATAATAGAAGCTCCTATCATACTTTTTAGTTTCTGCGTGCATTATGTTTGCTATGGATACACCGTCTTACATTCGAGTCAAACCATGGTTAACAACAGTGGTAACTCGATTTTCTATGATAATTTGGCAGGGAGATATCAATAAGAAATATCATAAAAGGTAGCACAAGTATCATCAACATCATTCATTGCATATGCAGTAGATCATTCAACATTTACAGCATGCTATATATAACTAATAACAAAGTTGCAGCATGTCTTGATTTCATTTAATTGAAAACAGACAGTATGGCTAAAGCATACATTTAAAAATATTTCAATTATGTAGTTTATTTGCAACTACCGGTCTCAGTAACTACTTATTTCAGTACAGAAAGGGGACATTTAAGTCCGATGGAATACCGTTTGAATTAAAACGCACCTTTCAAGGTGTAATTAATAACATCCAGGGTTAACACACAAATCATGTAGGTATGTCTCAACGTCATAATAATACCTACATATGATATATGATTGTATTTATATAGCACATAAGAATCGACACAGAGAATGGAAGTTAAGTATTCAAAGTGGGTGTCTGAAATTTCGGAAAAAAACCAATATCATCAATATCAACTAAACTACTTTTAGAAGTTGAGTTGGCGAGACAGTTTTCATAAATAATCAGTTCGTGCTATGGAGAAGCTAATTGTAACTCCTTTTTACGAAGTTCTTCACTGGATCTCTGAGTTTTATTATCGCCTTGATAATGACAGCATTGCTGTTGAAACGCGTCGGTGTTTTAGTTAAAACTTTTTTGGTGTTTAGTGGGTTAAAGTGTTTAGTGTTCTACTCCTTTTTACTTTAGCTGTATCTATCTAATTTCTTCTTCGCTCCGCTGATTCAAGACTGTTACAGTTCGATCTACTGCATCGGTTTCGGTATAATGGTTATGTCGACGTTATTTGCCAGGTTTTCCTCAATTTGTACCCATCTTCTGAGTTATCCGGATTCTTCATCATTTCCAGTGATTCTCGGTTTAATTTCTGATAGTACTGTGTAGTAGTGGCTAAGATTTTATGCAGTTGTAATCTATGCGATGGTTCCCGTTTTGAAATAAGTGTTTGGTTACTAGAGATCTTTCAATATATCCACGTTAGGTATCCTGCCAGTATTCAGCAATTCTACACTGGATACTCCTTTCTGTCTATCCGATGTAACTGCCTTTGTTGTGCGGCTTCGGCAGCTGATCATTATTTAGAGTAACTGCTCTATCTTCTTGACAATATTGAACCGTGTCATAATATACATACTTCCTTTCTAACGTTTTCTTTAATGTATCGGTGGATATTCATGGTTGCTGGTTGACTCACATAGTTGTTCGTCTTTTCCTTTTGTCCTTGCAGTATGTCTGTGGTTTGGTAACCGTTTTTTTTGTAATGCGTTGTGTGCAGGTTGAACTTCGGGTGGCTTCTGTTCTTTATCGCTGATCTTATCCACTTTTTTAGCAACGTGTTCATAAGAGATCTTTTTGTTGTAGATAATGATAAGTACGTAGCGTGTAGATATTGATCAGTTTTCTTACGATATATGGTGACTTGTGTTGTTTCTGTCGTGTCTCATTAATTTATCGAGAAAAGGTAAGGTACCATTATTCTCAATATTCATAGCAATCCATCAACGGTAAGAGATAACACACAAATCTCTTCAAATGCAGCAGAAAACTATCTAGTGTTTCTAGTTCATGTGTTGTCATAACAACCTTGTAAAATGACACTTATTTTGCTTTTATTTGGTTTCTGCATCTGCTTATTCCCAATCTGTTGCGATTTCTAGAAAAAACATATATAAAACAGGTGGTCCTCCAAAAGAGTACACATTTTCTCAAACAGATAGGGATATCATTGAAATTTCTGGAGAGCAGATGACAGGAGAGGTTTCCGAATTTGATGATGATGCTGTTCACATGACTCCAATAAATGTGCAACAAATCGTTCCACATAAAGAGGAGCCGGTTACACCTACAGTGACATGTATGTAATTAAATACTCATTGTCATTATATATATTGCTATTGTATTTAAATTGTAGTAAAATATTCAGGTGCCATTACAACAACAGAGGGCAACATTGTTACTGACACTGTAAACCCATCAACATCAGATGAAAATTCATCCGAAAACTTAGTTTTAGGTATGTATTGAACAGGAAAGTGGTGATTAGTATATTACAGTATCTTATTGTAGGGCAACCACAGCTGAATTCGTGGAGTAGTTATACTCCTGATAAACTTAGAAAACCTGTCTCTAGACCTTTAAAAGCCAGAATCTTGAAAGAAGGTATTTCATTCAGTACATGTATGTTTTATTGTTATTAATTACACTACTTTAATAGCGGGCGAATCTCTCCGAGGTAAACTGAGTTAATGGGCAGGCTCAAAAAAGGACCTTGCTGATTTACAAATGAAATGTTTTATGCGAGAACACGAGTTTAAAATGAAGCACATGCAAGAAAAACACGAAGAATTTTTAGAGAATCAACGAGATGAAATGCAGGAAAATTTGAAAATGAAAAGAGAAAAGCATGCTTTAGAAATTAGATTATTAAAAAAGCAATTAGGCGAACAATAAAAAATATTAGTCGATTTTTTAATGGTTAATTACACTTTTTAAAATACAATATTTTTATGTTAACTTTATTTTAGGACTTGTGTTGTTTATTATAGAAGTGCAATAATTAGAAAAATAAACAATTTAGTTTTTCAATTATATTCTTTATTTTGTTAATATTACTAATACAATTACATATTATAAAAGACCTGCAAAATGACCATTTATTAACAAGTGTCTACTTAGGTTATTCGCAGTTATATTTGGATTTCCTGCTTCAACAGGATCATTGTTAATATTTATGGTTAACTGCACAGCCGCTTCTTCATCATTTGTAACCCTTGGTTCTGCATCATTCATCATGCAAGCAACATTGTGCAACACTGCAGCAGCTACTGTTATAGCTTCAACTTTACTGTTGTGCAATCTTATTCCTAGAGCAAGAGTAAGAAACCTGCGTTTCCATGCTCCAAAGCATCTCTTCACAGGGTTCCTTGTTCGTATCTGTGACTCATTGAAAAGATGTTCAGCAGGCGTTCTAGGATTTGCCAAGGGTGTTATATAATATTTCCTTACAGCATAGCCACTGTCGCCCATCACTAAGCTGCCTTCTCCAAATTCTTCACTTTCTAGCTTTACTTTCAATGAAGAGTTGGTGAAAATAGTGGAATCATGTGCAGAACCATGCCATCGACAGACAATGTGTCTAATAAGTAAATCACTATCACACACAACTTGCACATTATATGAAAAGAAACCTTTTCCGTTTCTATATCTTTCAGCATCTTGTCCCCCTGGTGACTGGATTCGTATATGTGTGCAGTCCAGAGCTCCGATACACCTAGGAAACTTGCTTATGTTATAAAAACTATCTCGCAATCTTTGGATATCTTCTGTATTGAGGGCATTTCAATAAAGTCTGAGTGTAATCTAGCAATAGCTCTTATTGTTTTTGTTATTAACCGGGAAGTAGTTGACTTATCCACACCGCTCAATTCTCCTAAAAGTGTCAGTAATGACCCGCAAGCTAAAAATCTTAATGTTATGAGAACCATTTCCTCTGGCGATAACGCATTATTTCTAGAATTAAAATAAAATTGTCATTAATTGTATCTACCTTACTGAATTTTTAAAGTTTTTAATTACCTATTGCTTTTTGATGAAATTTCCCCTGCAATTTTATCAATAACAAATTTAACTACGGGCTTTGATAATCCGAAGCGTTGTTTGAATTCGTTATCATTCCATTTTTCGAAATGATTGATTCTTTCACGAAATACCCGAGGAATTCTTAACTCAATATTTAGCAGTTCGATGAAATCTTCGTCATCGGTTAATTTCTCTTCCATTCCTACCAGTCCGCAATATTGTGCAATGCCATTGTGTTTATAATCACTTCTTCCCTTGAAATTATTATACTCGACCACTACAGGAACGTATATCTATTTTACAACTCACTGACAACTGAGAAATATTTAGGTTATGTTTACATGTCATGTCACCAAAATGTAGAGTTAAAGAAGGTGGGGGAAGATAAACCGTCCTCACTCGGTGGGTTAGCTAACACTCGATTACTTTAGGGTTACCCTCGGCCTAAATTTTGTACAACGCTTTTGTGACAGTGAAACCTCAGATTAAGCTAACTCGCCTTTAACTCAGGTTGGTACAACGCGCTTTAACTCCTTAGAACTATTTAATGATTGAAAGTTAAACTCCGCCAGAAAATTTGTGTATATTATGTTAGTGTCTAGAATATAATGTTTTATGAAATACAAATATCTCCTTTGTATGAATTCTAAAAGATGTATGTAGACAAATTATGATGGTTGTCAAACAATGCAACAATACTCCAATTTACTTCTAATCAGTATATTATAGACATCTGCATAAAGTAAGTGAGTGAATCAAGCACTTCAGATATATCATTTACAAACAGATAAACAACGTAGGGTCAAGGTTAGATCTCTGGATGACACCACTATTCGTGATGAATAGCTCCGAATGGAAACTCACGTACTCTACATTCGATTTTCTAGCATTTATGTAGATAGCTTGCGAAAAGCTCTATCAAATTTAAATACAATCCGAAAGTGTACAATTTGTTTAAAAAAAGATATAACATAATCTAATCAAACGTCTTGGTCATGTCGTTGTAAATTACATCTACACTGGAACCTCGCTTATCTCCGCGCTCACTTATATCCACCCTCATTCATATCCAGAACTATAGCGCTCATTTATATCCGCTCGGCATCCACCACCCGATAGTGCACGTATTCACATGACCCAATCAACGCGTAGCACGGCCTTTCCTCTCCGCTAACGGGATAAGAGTGGGAACCCCTCTTGAACGGATGTAAGTGAATGTTTACGTTTCCGACCGCGGATATAGACGAGGTTCCAGTGTACATGTTTACAGTTATCCATGACTTTCGTAACAAGATGTGTAAAGTTATATAAATTACTGCATCTGGATCATCTTTCCATGAAACCATGTTGAGTCTCGCTGATGAGTGCCTTTGTATGCTGCATTATACATATAAATAATATCACTTAAAATATTTTAACAAACCAGGATATAATAGCTATTATATTCTCTCACCGCTTTTAAAACAGGCGTAATTTTGCTCATCTTCCATTTAGTTGGGAATACTTTGTATAAGAGTAAGGCATTAAAAATATGCTTCAAAGGGGTTATAAGGCATCTCACATAGTCCTTCACTAACAAACGACGATAATCCATCAGGATCCGTGGTCATATTACCCTTCAAATTTGTGGCAGCGCACAAGATATCAAGTTCAGAGACCTTCTTAATGAATAAAACAATGCGATTTCAAGTATGGTTGTGTGTATAATCCTCTAATTAGTTCTCGTAGAAATAAGTAGATTGAAAGTAGGTTGCAAAACCATTTGCAATGTTCAAGGGATCCGAGATTGTCCCACTTTAGAGTTAAAGAAATAAACTTTGAAGTTGTGGTCGTCAGCGACTTGAACACCAATATTATAGCAAAGGGCAGGATAATGCGAGTCTTTACCAAGGGATCCAAGCTACGATCTACTTCACATACAATGTTTTACGGTGCTAAAATTAAGTCCATTAATCTGTCATTTACATTTAGAATGGAATTGCACTGAACTAAATCATTGTAATTTAGCAAACCTACTAATTGCAGTGTGGTATTGACAGCAATATCAGTAATTGTATACCTATTTGTGATATGCAGGGATATTAAAATCGCCAATACATTCTTATAACTAAGCATTAAAATGGAGACAAACTTGCCCATGATACTCGTGAAATTACATTTTCTATGATAGGCAATGGATATTTATCTACTTACAAATAATAAGGGTTTGAGGCAATCTCCACAGCTCTTGCTCTACAGCTTCAGGAAGTGCATAAGGGATATTGTATAGGGACGGTGGAAAACAGGAATATCATTTTCTTTCAATTTTAACTCAATTTTAGTGCCTTGTGCTCTATTAACAGTGAATACCTTACCCAAATTGGTTAGCGACTATATACAGGGTGTGCCAATTATCTGAATTCGGTCTATTATATCTTACCTATTAGTTTAGTTAAAAAATGTTTTAAGTAAAAGATCAACTGCTCTATATAGTAACATTATTTTAGTGTATACAGGGTGTTCAGTTTTGGCTGAGCGTTATAAAATGTTCTTTTTTTTTAATGGAACAACCTATATATTATGACATTTTGAGATATCCCGTTGTAAATTAAGATAGTTTTATCTGACAAACCTAGTACTAAAAATTAACCGTTTCCGAAATATTTCAATTTTAAGAGGAAAAAGATTATTTTCATGGTTGTCTTTGAAAATTAATTCCGTCTGTACTAATATTTGTTTTGCAACGATTCTTTGGCATAATTATGACATTACCTTAAATTAAACAATCCATGCCAAATATCTTCACTATAGCATACAGGGTGTTTCGAAATTGAAAATGAATCACTGCATTTTTAATACGGTAAAACTTATTTTTTTCAAATGGAACACCCTGTATATTTTTATGCCATTTAATAGTGCTTCAAGTTCTCTTTCAATCGCTTGTAATATTCCCTATAGTTAAAGTTAACACTTTTTGAGATATAGGTAATTTACTATAAAATACATAAACATTTATTCATAATGGTAAGATGGTCAACAGTGCTGTGCCAACTAATTGGCACACCCTGTAGTATTAATATCAAAATTAACATTAACTACATACTATACATTTCTAAAAAAAAACTACGCCATCTAGGTTCAATAAAATCAAGCCTTTAGTAGTAACCTTTGCTAGTAATAATTAGCCACTATACAAGTCACTTCTTGTCAAATTTACACAGTCTATTTGATTAGATTTACATACGAAGGAAATAATACATTTAACACATATGTAACTGTGTGTACCTAAACTGGCTATATACATATGTGCGTGTATTCTGTATGTACACATTTGTTTACTATATCCATACATTAATAAAACGAGGTTTATTCATTGAATACCGACGCATAGTCCGTATCTCCTAAACTATTTTTTCCTAACTGGTTGCGAAATTGTGCTGCACTTATTGTTAGTTAATAAATAAATATATAGATGTATCAGGGTAACTCATGACTATTCCTTTGGTGTCTTGTGTCGATAAGGCGCACATATATAAAGCACATTTTAAAACTATTTTCAATTATACAGTGATTCCAAAAAGGAAATATAATTAATATATATCTATGTTATGAATATATCGTACTTATCGTTCAATTCCTAACTTACAAGTGCAAATACTTGAGGAATTGAAAAAAATATATCAAAGCTGGATTAATTTTAAAGCAACATCCAGAATTATTTACCATTTTCATAATCTGCTTGGTAAGTTAGGATAACTTTGTTGGTAGTTCCCTATACACATCTATTGTCAATTTCGAATTTTGATTGTATATTAAGAAAGATGCAAATTCTATAAATGATAGAACTGACATTGCAAATTTATCAAAAATCTACAACTCTATATTGTAGTTTTTAATGAACTCCTTTTACTAAAAACACTGCCCTGGTAAAAGCACCCTTAGATGCAACAATGCGCGTGGTAAAAATGACCACGTGTTGTATTTAGACCTTTCCCCGGCCTCGCAATAGTCTTACGTAAATCTGTATAAAATTTACTTCTTAAATACCTATTATGGTCATTCTCTGTGTTTAGTTCCAAACAGACTGTGAAATAGAGCACAACATGTAATATTTTACAAGGTATTAGCTTCTATTCTGTATATAACTTTCCTTTGTTATAAGGTGTGCATTTCTTTATAGTTTTTTTTTATAGTTTTCTGACGAAGGTAAAATAAAGTTACAGAAAGATTAAATGTATTTTTAACTCGTCCAAAATCTCATAGTTAGGCCGCTATGACAACGAAACCTTCCACGCATATGAAAAAATAACTTCGTCATCAATTGTATTAATGCGCAGCATATTGTCAAAACCACTGTTCCGCAGATCAAACTCAAAATCGATCGAAGATATACTTCTAAAGTTACGAAACGTATGCACGACCGGTGTATTTTTTCGTTCGTCATTGCTTATGGAACAAAAAACAAAGTCGTAGCCAGAAAAATGGCAGTTCTTTAGACCTGAGTCAACTATCCTAGTTTCCTTGGTAACAAGAATCTAGGAGTAATTCAGAAGTTTCTGTTAACCTGGTTGGATCATTAATCAATTATGTAACTCCAATACTATTGAAAAAGGCATTTAAAAATATAGCGGACGGATGTTCGACCTTTAGGAGATCGATATTAAAATCGCTCAAGCAAAACGTCCGCAGTCAAGCAACAGTCAACCAATGATTCCTCCAACACATTGAGAAACTCTACTATATTAAATTGGGGAGTTTTATATACCACTCCCAATCCAATTTTCTGCGACCCTAATTCAATTGAAATCCATAATTGCTCAATTGCGTTAGAAGTAGTCAATGATGAAAATTTAAAAGTATTTCGTAAATAAATTCCTACACAGCCATCAGCCTAATTAACCCTATTCCTACGAAGAAGGACATAATTTATTGTCAATGTTAATTAGGTTAGTTGCAATACATGGATTTAACCAAGTTTCACAGTTAGAATGTCTATATGTATACTATTTTCCTCCACGAAAAGTTTTAGGTAGTCAATTTTTGGTACTAAAGATCTGATATTGATGTGGGCAATAATTATTATATTGTGTGTCATATCTAGCGATAATTAATATGAATACATACAAAGTAGAAACAAGAAAATAAGTAAATTTTAAATTTCAAGTTAATGTTATGCAATTATATGATTAATAAATACAAAAGTACTTATGTATATTATTTTGGACTAGTAGTTTCTAAATATAACATTACCTACTAACAATAAGTGTTAAAAAAATCTAAATACATAAAATAAAAATAGCAAGTTGCACAAAACAAGTGGACCTATTTTTTGTAGCGAGTATGAAATCTTAAGTCCGATATACGAAGAATGTTCAAGCGAATGATTGATGCAGGTGTACTCACTGCATCTTCAACATACCACTTAGTAGATAGGTACGTGATAGTCGCTAATTGTTACAATCTTCGTGGATTTTTCGGAGAATATCACAAACATATTTCCATTCACGGTAAAAACATTGTTGTGTGTTAAAATGTCATGATAAACGTATTAATTTTTCAAACGTTACTATTAAGCACTGTAATTGAAAAGCAATGTATTTGCATTCAAGTTAAAATAGGTTTGTAATTAAGAAGAAAGAAATAAACGTATACTCAATTAATACATACAAAATCTCAAAGTCAAAGTGACATGAAATGCTGCAGAATCAGCGATTTATTAATATAATACTTTTCAGAAAAACTTTGATAAATTCTAAATTACTTACTGATTGAAGAGGAAAAACTTTGAATTGTAAGGAGATACATTTTCCAAGTACAAGTAGGGTGAGAATTGTAAATTGAATTTTAATTCTTACTTTATTCTACATATTTGCAGTAAAAATGGTTCGGAATTACAAACCTAATCGTCCTCGCAAACGAACAAACAAGTACTGCGATATAAGTAGAGATGACTTCTCGATGCCATAGATATAGCCGGAAATATTTTGAGCGTTATCGGGTTTGCGATCGGTAGCTCGCCGTACGAATGAAAAAAGCCTTGAATTATAAATTAGGCTGCAAGTAGGAAAACTAAGCGACTCCTGCGCCACTTTAAACCCGCGGGGCATGCACCGCTAATTACTTTCATTTTCTAATTAGGCTTTGTAATTGACGGAATTCCGCTAGGAATGTTGATATTTTGGCCCTGAAATGCTCGCATTATGTAGGTAATTATTTTAAAAATTTTGGGAAATTTTACATAATATTTTACTCTAAGTAATTAATGTTCTTAAAGAATGCTGATTAGGCGTGACTTTAAAGCAAATATTCGGAATTTTTGGCACTCACAGTTCTACACCATTTTAAATCTAAGAATTTAAGAAATACATTATACATGGACACAGCATGGTAACAATACATATAACCGAATTATGTCTAATGGCTTTAACGTCACCGTTGGAATGTGCATGGAACGCTGCTAATTACCGCTAATTATAATGGTTGACCCCGCGAAGGAATTTACTTCTATGTGCAAACTATTTCATTATCACCAAGGTTGTTTTGGAAAATAATTTTGAAAATATAGATTTGACAATACATAAGTAATTACTGACGTAATAATTTTCGGAGCAAGTTCTAATTATAGTTAACTATAAAAGAAGAATTTTTGACTGGATTTTTATTAGTATACGCTAAGTTATAGCAACATACAAACCGTCTTTCAACAACGATATTTAGGTGAGTACATATTTTACTTTTTATTTAATGAATTTATTAATTTATTAAATACATAATATATTGCTTAATATATATTATTCAATATTTTTTAATATTTGACGTGTTTTATTTTAGCATTCGCCAATTCTTTTCAACATACAAATCTCTGCCACTTCATTGTTATATTTTGGTGAGTATTATTATTTAGTGTTATATATATTAAATATATTATTTAATATTTTATATGTTTTAGTCGAAACCATTAAAATGAGTGGTGGACTACACTGCTTAATACCAAAGAAATTCCATCTCATAGGTGTTAGAACGCAGACATTTTCATTTCTATGTGAAAACTGTTATTTTCCGTATTATATAGCTAACATCAACCGAGAAGTTGACAGCTTCTACGACGTGACTTCAAACCTTATATTGTTAAATGAGCGTCACTCAAGACCTGCATGTATAGAAATTGAAGAACCTAGTTGCAAATACTGCAATGAATCAATGTATAAAAAAATTGTAAAAGAAGAATGTGACGTTTGCAAACGCGCAATGAATAATATTTTGCATTAATATTCTAACCTCATTAGTAAGTATTTAGTAACATTTTTTCTATTGAAATTGTAAATTATGTACGTATAATAATGAATACATTGTAATATGTATTTCTTGTTACAGTTAAACAATACGACAATTTTATTGAAAACGCTTTACAAATGAGGGAAGATGCCATCGCCCGGGAAAAACAACTCATCGGTCAATCTTCATACTTCCTCAACAAAAGCGGTTCCAAGTGGCTTACCGTAGGACTAAGTCCAGCTGCCGGATTCATTCCAATTGTACAAATCAAATCTGTGAACGCATTCATTTTCTTCACACAAGAAGAATGGCAAGAATTCTGCAAAACCGAAGGCTGCAGTCCCAATCACCAGATGGAAGCCAGTTCTTATCGAGACATTCAAGTTATCCGTCTCAAAAGTAGAGGGCAGCAAATCGTTTTATCAACGGAGACATACAATAACATATATCATCTTCAAGAATTAATCAATCAGAAAATTAGTGTATTGGCCAGTTCTGACTTAATATCATTTTATAATCATGTTTTAAAATCTTGTACGAAAATGGATGGTGATTTATATTCTAACATTAAAACATTATTAGCTACTCACATAAATTCACAGAACACCATGTATATGTTAGGAGTTTTGTATATAACTTATAATACTGTATTTCTTGATTTTGAAATTATCAACTGTTGTTAAACCCCTGACTAGGTTTTTTTACAAAGTTTTCCTAGTCCTCGAACAGAATTGTTGGGGTTAATATGTATTTTTAATAAAATTATTTTTATTAAATCTCATGTTTTTTTTTTTAATTTACATACAAATAAGAATATATAAGTCATTTACACTCAGTATGAATGAAAACACATTGAAGATATGCAGAAGTTGAAAACGCATACCTACTTATACTAACGGGAAAGTAAATATAAAATCTAATGGAGATTACGGAAGAAAAGATTGAAGCAGTTTTAACAAAAATTGATGCAGATTGTGGGAGATTGGATGGTATAAGCGACTATATTATTCCTTCTTTACCCATATACATTTTCAAAACTAAGGTAAACCGCATCTCTCTAGAGCAGAAATGGCATTTATTATCGCATAAAAAAAGGGTTGCACTTGAAGATTATCTTCCTGCCACAACCATTATAATACTTTGGCGATGAAGGCCAAGAGAGGTGTTTATATATTATGGATAATTGTTCGTTGTAACACTGAATTTTTATATGTATTGGTTGTACGTTCAATAAATAATTTGAATACTGTATTATGTTTATTACTAACATAAAATCACAACTTATTATCCAGTAAAGAATCTAACACATTAATATAAAAATAAAAAACGTTCATAATTGCTGTATATATTTTTTTATTACTGATACAAGTTCATCGGTCAATCTTCATACTTCCTCAACAAGAGCGGTTCCAAGTGGCTTACCGTAGGACTGAGTCCAGCTGCTAGGTTTGTTCCAATCGTACAAATCAAATCTGTGAACGCATGCATTTTCTTCACACAAGAAGAATGGGAAGAATTCTGCAAAACCGAAGGCTGCAGACCCAATCACCAGATGGAAGCCAGTTCTTATCGAGACATTCAAGTTATCCGTCTCAAAAGTAGAGGGCAGCAAATCGTTTTATCAACGGAGACATACAATAACATATATCATCTTCAAGAATTAATCAATCAGAAAATTAGTGTATTGACCAGTTCTGACTTTGTATCATTTTAAAATCTTGTACGAAAATGGATGGTGATTTATATTCTAATATTATAATGTTATTAGCTACTCACATAAATTCACAGAACACCATGTATATGTTAGAAGTTTTGTATATAACCAATAATACTGTATTTCTTGATTTTGAAATTATGAACTGTTGTTAAACCCCTGACTAGGTTTTTTTACAAAGTTTTTCCCGTCCTCGAACAGAATTGTGGGGGTTAATATGTTTGTTTTTTAATAAAATTATTTTTAATTAAATCTCATGTTTTTTTAATTTACATACAAATGAGAATAGTATAGTAATATAAACGTAACATAAGCCATTTACACTCAGTATGAATGAGAAGAACAGATTGAAGATATGCATATACTAACGGGATAAGTAAATATAAAAGAATTGCAATGGACGACAATCAGTAAACATTTCGAAAAAAAGTTTCTGTTTTTATAAGAAAATATACTTAAATATTAAAACCAAGCATTCTGATTCATGTTAATTATATGCTATTTAGATTTCAAAGATGCTATTGTGACTATAGTATATAATATTCTGTAGGATCAAATATATCATGATACATATTGTTGCCGATCGTGTTCGATTTCGTCATCGAATTCAAAACAATACAATAAATTTTAGAACCGATACTATGCAAACAACATAGAAAAATATCTAGGCCGCTAGGACTATCATTTAATATATTCGTTAAACAAATATGTAAAATATTTAGTTTAATTTTGAAATTATGAACTGTTGTAATACCTCTGATTAGTCCTCGAACAGAATTGTTGAGGTTTATGTATATATTTTTTAAATATATTTCTTTGTAAGAGCATATGTTTTCGTTAAGCTTTACTATTCGTCATCAGAAGCGGCACATAAAAAACCTATAGAATCAGTATGGATCGAGAAGAGCTATGAATAAGATTAGAACAGCATATTGAAGAATTGCAAGAATTTAAAGGATACATCAAAGTATGTACTTATACTAACAAAAAAGTTAAAGAAAGTAAAAATGAATAAAGAGAATAAGTCACCATGGAGATTACGGATGAAAAGATTGAAGCAGTTTTAACAAAGATTGATGCAGATTGTAGGAGATTGGATGGTATAAGCGAGTATATTATTCCTTCTTTACCCACATACATTTTAAAAACAAAAGTGAATAAGATTTCCCTATAGCAGAAATGGCATTTATTATCGCATAAAAAAAGGGTTGCACTTGAAGATTATCTTCCCTGCCACAAGCATTATAATACTTTGGTGATGAAAGATCACGTCGATGCTCCACCACCATCCCGAAGAAATTGTTACGGTTGCAAGAAGCTTTGTCCTGATATTTAATGCATATATTTATCATATCTAAATAAAATGCAAGTTATATAAGTTATATATATTTTTTGTTTTATTAAAAAAATCGTTTACAAAACTCACACATTTACAATATTTCATTTTTATTAATCCAACTGTTCTGAGTATTATCAAAACCGAGCCATTTAACGTATACTTACTAATACTAACATTATCACCAACTTTAAACGTATGTTTTCCCATAACTTTAATGCTACTGTATACGGTACACAAAAGATGTTCTGCTAACATCAAAATTACAACTTGGCACCCATTAAAGAATCCAACACATTAATATACAAAAACGTTCATAATTGAAGTATATTTTTATTAGAAGATATACGTGATTTTTATAATAGGTAGTCTAACAAATTTCTACATTACGTGGTACACTTACTTAATTTATTTTTACTATGAAAAAAGTAAAGAAAATTGGTTTTGACTAAATTAGGTGCATTGGTAAGATGCTCTAAATTAACAATAGGTCAATCTTCATATTTGCTTAAAAATCGGCATTTTGGTGACCCTTTACACATATTTTATCGTAAGATTTACAGATATCATTCTAGATTTTTCCAATATTCTTTAAGCCTACGTATCCATCATTATAATTAATATTCAAATAATTCCTCTCCAACCATCGTATACCTAGGTTAGTGATACCTGGTAAATATACTGCATTTTAATCATATATACATGCGATTAAAATTATTATAAATAAAACATGTTTCATTTATAATGTAGTAAATAGACGAGAATCTGAAAGATAGATTAGTTGTAACACCGACACTGCCACCACAGGCACAGTTGTAACGATGGTGCTTTTAGAATTGATAAGGGAAGCATATTACGGGTCTTTGCCTGAGCTAATTGCTGGTTTTTTGACCTATAAAATAAACCCTACAATGCATTTGTATGTCAAAATATGTTTCTTATGTTAAAAGCTGTAGAGAAATATAGTGGGCGAGCGAAGAATCGTTTGTATTCGAACGATAGATATAGATCAGCTGTTGAAGCTATGAATTAATATTTACTAGAAATCCCCAAAATTTTACATTATTGGACCAGCAAATCTATAAACATGTACTTGAATTATGTGACGTTCACAGAAATAAACGAGGCTATCTGAATCACCAGGCTGATAAAGTTAAGTTTTCACGGATAATTGAACCACTGTTTAAAAATAAGACCAACCCGAAAATAAAACTACCTAAGCCGCAAGTCAAGGAGGAGGATACGCCAGTCAAATACACCGGTCAAATGGACAGATGGACAGATGTAGATATGTTGAGATTAGAGAACAGTGTGAATAAAAGAAACGTTATAATAGATGAATTACGGGTCGTCGCGTCGATGTTATATACTAGAATACATTCATTTATGATATATAATTTATAATACAGGTACAATAAATAATACATACTACCTTTAACATATTTTAATTGTTTTTGATTACTCCGTTGATGTATAGAGTCGGACATAAAACTCTGACGGCTTTGATCAGGTATTGAACGGCTTTGATCAGGTATTGAACGGCTTTGATCAGGTATGGATCAGCTTCTATCAGGTACCAATCGGGTTCTGATTTATTAGGTAGTGATTTATTAGGTAGTGATTTATTAGGTAGTGATTTATTAGGTACCGATTTATTAGGTACCGATTTATTAGGTACTGATTTATCAACTTAAACTCCTAGTTTTACTGTTTATAAATAAAATGGCACTTGCTCAGACAGCTAATGAGCAATACAAAAGTTTGTCGTAGTTGACGTTTAATTTTTTTAACCTTCCTCGACATGAGTAGCAGTATAAATGAAGAGTGAGAATTTAATTACGCGACATGAGTAGCAGTATAAATGAAGAGTGAGAATTTAATTACAAAACATATATACCAATCGAAGTTCTTTATATCGACCTTTGTCATATCTCTGTCCTTATCTATTACCAAAAACCCATATTTATCTTTCCAGCACTCTGCACACATAGACTTAAACTGTTGAAAACTCATATCTGTGCCGATATGATCATCAAATTTGTGGACGTAATAAATATGCTAGTATATTCTCATGTGGATACTTATATACGCACATATAAGTATGGTTAAGGCAATTAACGAAATTATACATTATTACAGAACTAAATTCGTCTTAGATAGGTAGATGGATATCTACAATTGAACGTTACAGTAATTGAAACACTGTCATGCAAAGAATATAAGTCTGATATATTTACCTATCTAAGACGAATTTAGTTCTGTAATAATGTATAATTTCGTTAATTGCCTTAACCATACTTATATGTGCGTATATAAGTATCCACATGAGAATATACTAGCATATTTATTACGTCCACAATTTGATGATCATATCGGCACAGATATGAGTTTTCAGCAGTTTAAGTCTATGTGTGCAGAGTGCTGAAAGATAAATATGGGTTTTTGGTAATAGATAGGGACAGAGATATTGACAAAGGTCGATATAAAAAGAACTTCGATTGGTATATATGTTTGTAATTAAATTCTCCTCACTCTTCATTTATACTGCTACTCATGTCGCGTAATTAAATTCTCACTCTTCATTTATACTGCTACTCATGTCGAGGAAGGTTAAAAAAATTAAACGTCAACTACGACAAACTTTTGTATTGCTCATTAGCTGTCTGAGCAAGTGCCATTTTATTTATAAACAGTAAAACTAGGAGTTTAAGTTGATAAATCAGTACCTAATAAATCGGTACCTAATAAATCGGTACCTAATAAATCACTACCTAATAAATCACTACCTAATAAATCACTACCTAATAAATCACTACCTAATAAATCAGAACCCGATTGGTACCTGATAGAAGCTGATCCATACCTGATCAAAGCCGTTCAATACCTGATCAAAGCCGTTCAATACCTGATCAAAGCCGTTCAATACCTGATCAAAGCCGTCAGAGTTTTATGTCCGACTCTATACATCAACGGAGTAATCAAAAACAATTAAAATATGTTAAAGGTAGTATGTATTATTTATTGTACCTGTATTATAAATTATATATCATAAATGAATGTATTCTAGTATATAACATCGACGCGACGACCCGTAATTCATCTATTATAACGTTTCTTTTATTCACACTGTTCTCTAATCTCAACATATCTACATCTGTCCATCTGTCCATTTGACCGGTGTATTTGACTGGCGTATCCTCCTCCTTGACTTGCGGCTTAGGTAGTTTTATTTTCGGGTTGGTCTTATTTTTAAACAGTGGTTCAATTATCCGTGAAAACTTAACTTTATCAGCCTGGTGATTCAGATAGCCTCGTTTATTTCTGTGAACGTCACATAATTCAAGTACATGTTTATAGATTTGCTGGTCCAATAATGTAAAATTTTGGGGATTTCTA
>CM043018.1:68908789-68999019 GCA_023690525.1 Holotrichia oblita
CGGAGACACCTTGGAAAAAGGAAGCATTAGTTGAATGGCTTAATTTAAAAGGAATTGTTGATAATTCTTTATTAAAACTTAAATTACTGAAACTTACTAAAAAATATATTACTGACAATCCTATTACATACATTATTGACAAAATAGTAGCAGAAAGTGTTCGCACAATATTATGATTGCCCCCGTATCATTGTAATTTGAATCCCATCGAATTAATATGAGCTCAAGTGAAGCATCATATTACTAATAATAGAACTTTAAGTTAGCGGAAGTAAAAACTTTATTATTGGATGGACTTAATCATGTCACTGCAGAAGTCTGGACTAATTGCACCAAACATTCTATCGCAGAAGAAAAGACGATTAATGATTTGGATTTTTGCGTATTATATCATATAAATATTTAAAAATATTTCTTAGGTACAATAAACTTGAAAAATACATTGTCTATACAATTATTGTGTTTCTATACTTAAATATTAATAAATATAACATAGTAATACATCTTATAGTATATACAATTTCTATACATAGTCTGAATAATATATTTTACGAACATATAAATTTTACGTTTTAAAAATCTTGTCATTAATTGCCTATAAGAAGCTGTAAAAAAGTTTAACAACATTGAAAAAAATTGAAATGTATTGATTCATAATGTTATATAGACATTATTAGCTAAAATATACATACGTTGTAATATATTTGCCGCATTTGAAGGTTAACCTACGTCTATGTCGATTTTGAATTGAGCGGTATATTTAAATTCTCTAGTGTAAAACCAACGCCGATTGTAGCGCCAACTACTGCACTTTTAAGTTGAATGGAGTATAGAGTGGCATATACTGTCCTAACGTCACCGTGAAAGATTCTGCAGTGATAAGTACGATGTTATCGTTTCCTCTAAGTACATGTATAATGGTGTGCTTTTCTCATAGATAGTATGATAAATACCAAAAGTTGAGATTGCTTCCTAAAAAGAATAGGCTTAATTTTTCAAATTTGTAAGAAGTTTCCATATCATTATACATAATTGCACTCAGAAAAAAATTACACAGTTCAAATAAAAAATTTTGAGGTGAGATTAGGTTACTAATAATAGGCACACATGAAATTTGTGTTATTAAATGCTAGTTTTACGCTCTTCAAACTTTTGATATAGGTACGTACAAAATACATCGTATATTTCAAAATAAGAACAGAATAATTGACACTTTTTATACGTTCGTATAATGACAACCGTGTTGTTTTCACAGATAACGCGATAAACAAAAAGTTGTGACGTTTACCAGTAATCAGAATAAGCTCAATTTTCTAAATATTGACAAAATTTCCATATCATGCGATACATGATTGTATTCAGGAAAAAATCTCTTTTTAAAGAAGCTACAAAAATTGCACGGTTTCAATTTAAAATTTTGAGGTTAGGTGAGATTACTAAAAATTTTCGTAAAAGAAATCTTTTTATTAAGCGTCAATAAAAGTATTTAGATTACAATTTGAATTGCTTCAAACCGCATCCATCGTGGGGCGCCAAATGTGCGCCCAAATACGTAGGTATAAGTCCAAAAATAATACATATTTGAAAAATTAAAAAAATAAAAAAATTAAGTAAATTATTAAACAGTAAAAATTTTTAATACAAAAATTATATTATAATAATAATTATAAATGGCTATTAAATATATCTGCTATAATATTTGTTTTGTTTGGAGGTGTGTTGCTGCTGGCGGCTCTACTCTTATTCTTATACTTCTTTGTATTGAAACAAAACACCTTTTTAGCATTTTATTCGCACATGTTTGTTGGTTCTGCTTACGTTACATACATCTTTTTTACTATCGCACTTGCGTAACGCGTGCCTTTTATCTTGGCGCGTACAATATTATTGTTACGTAGACTACTTCATGCAAATTGAAGTGGTTTTTTCGACAATAGCAGAAGAAATATACATTTTTCTCTAAAACCGTTGTAGATAAATGGGTACATTCTTATATCAGAAGAAAGAGAATTTAATTTTACATCCAACACTGTAAGCAGATACAGGATGTCCCATTAAAAAACAGAGTTATTGGCATTTAAATGTTTCCAAATGTTGGCGCCAATAACTGTACGTCAACAAAAGGATCCGTACATCTTAATATTGGAAATAGTAAACCAATTCAAAGTATATCAATTTGTGCAAACCAAAATTTTTCCTATTTTAGTTTTAACCTACAGCACACAACGAGAGCGCTGCAATTGTAAAATTTTGGATAAAATATTTATTTTCTCGAAAACAAAAGCACGTAGGTCTAGGAAGGTCTTAATAAAAGTTACTTAAAATATCATGTACAATCTAAAAAAATAATAATATATAGGGTGATCTATTTCAAATAATAAAGTTACATACGCTTTTTCTATAATTGGGACACCCTGTATATTTGAAAATATTTTTAGCTATGCATCGTATAAATAGGGACAACTTGTATGTGAAACTTTTTTCTCTCTACTGTAAAATAAACAAATTATCAAAGAAACCGCGTCAGCTGGGACACCCTGGATATCTGTATATGACATTGTAGCATCGGCGTCGTTGTGATAAGACACGAAATATTATTAGATTTCTAGCGCTTCCGGGTATACCGGAAGTCGCCATATACTTTATTATTTTTAATGGAACACCTTGTATATTTTTACACATTTGGATTCACCTATTTTTAGGCTTTATTTGATTTGATTCGGACGTTTTGCAGTTATTCGATTTTTTGTGAAAAATTTGCTCTAGCAGACATTTAATCAAAAAGTCAGAGGACACTCGATTTTTCGGATATCAATTTAAATTTCGAAATATACTTAAACATCTTGACGACATATTTTAGTACCGAGAACGGCAGTCTACATTGCGTGGTTACTTTACTATGGCACGTTAACTCTTCGAAATTTTGAAGAACCATAACTTCATTTTTCAAATGGCACCCCCTATATTTGATTACTTAGTCGTCTTCCGGGTCCAATTCTACATCATTTATATCCCACATGTACTATACCTAAATTTAATAATTAGAAGTAGTCGAATACACACATAACTCCTCGATACTTATCCAGTGTGCCATGGAAAATAAACGTTCTCAAAGATTTATTGTCAAAGTCTAACGTCAAAATCACACTTCGTCGTTTGATACTTGTGAATTAATAATTACGCGTTAAATATTCGATTACATTATTGCAATAAGGAGTTAAAATGGAGAAATGTAATTCGATTAGTCGAAGAACGGCTAGAACGTTGTTTGATCTTTTTGGTGAACATTTTGAACATTTATTGTGAAATCCGTTATATCGCGAACATTTCGCTTAAGTAATGAAATATCAATTACCGGTATAAGTTTAACATTTTGTAGTTGTGTTGCATTTAATAAGTTTATCTCTATTTATGATTTAATGGCCTTTTACTGTCAGTTTTTCATGGCTAATTTGATATCTTACAATTATTTTGACAAAGCTCACCTTTCATTAAGAAAATATTAAATATCTCAGAAATTATCGTTTTTAGATACAGGGAGTGGTTAATAAAAATGAAAGTGCATACAGTGTCCTTCTCTTTTTTAATATAAAATACCGGGTTTTCCATTTAAATAAAATGAGAAAATAATGCATTTGCGTTTTGAATCGCCGTGTACACAGTTTTCGCAATATTGACAAAATATCACATTGCTATGAAACAAAAAGAATTTCAAGTTGTTTGGTGTGGAATACACAGGACGTTGAACACGCAATGATCTTCAGACAAAATTGACCATAACTTCTGAAATACTCGGTATAACTCAATGAAACCTTACATCGAAGGAATGAGGAATATATGCTTAATATAAATTTGAAATAATATATAGTGTGTCCCATTTAAGAATATATATGTTTGGTTCACCCTGGCAATATGAAACACTCTGTATATATGAAAATAATTTTAAAATATGTAGTTTAAGACTAGCTATGATTTTTGTATATAACATTTTGTGATGTCTCTAATATTAATGGATATATTGAGCTTTGACGTACTAATGCCTCGCCCTGTATATGTATAAATTAAGTAACAAAGAGTTTAAAGTAATAGCTGTCGATGGTAACAATTAAGGTTCCGTTTAAGAATAATATCGTGGTGATTATAGTATAAATTATAATAAAAACTACATACATATATGTTAGCTCACAGTACAAATGCTTCAGTGTTGTCTTCGACATGGTACTATTGTGAAATGGAACACAAGCACAAGGAGTCCTTTCCTGGAAAAACACCCAAATTCACTGTTCTTTTGCATCGTACAATGTCGTTGCGTGTAGGCAAAGGATAATCATTCGATTGCTGAGTTTAACTCACACATAACTTGTGATGTAACTTTGTGACGGTGCATTTAATATATTGCAAACATACAGCACTTGAACAACATACAACATTTGAACACAACTTACACACACAAAACTACACCGCGAGAGTTGCATTGATAGCCAGACAAGCGATACAGCTTACGAATTCACTGCAACTAAGCACCCACCACACATAAAAAAAACAATACGAAGTAACCTGATCGATTTTGCTATGCTTCGTGGTGTAATGTTCTACCAAACGGCTTTACATTAAATGATCATGAACTTCACAGCTTCAACCATTCCTCACAATGATGCTTGCTTATTATTGCAATACCTTTTAGGACAATACACCTGCTATATCAGATATAACTTTGATACCTAAAATAGATACAACAGAATAACTTTTCTGCTCTCGAGTAATAAATAATTACAAAATACATTGGTGAATTAATCGTTCGTATACGTGTTTTACATCTAGCCCTACCTCACGAAGCCCTAGATATTGAACTTAATATTGATAGATATTGTTTAGGTATGTTTCTTTATCTGTTTGGAAATGAACCAATGGTAATTTTAACAATGTCTATGCATGCATATCAGTTTATTGAAATATTTAATAGCTTATTTGAGTATATTGTGCACCAAATTTATATTTATAAAGTATACATTCATTCTGACCACACAAAAATAATTTATATACTCATAACCTCTAAGAAATATGTCAAAAATTATTCAATTTATTGAAAGCTTAAAATTTACACTAATTTCCTGTACATACAGAACACTCTTAATTTGGATGCAAAAAGATTTTAAAAATTGTATGTTTGTATGTGCTATGCTAATAATGGTACTCTATATAAAAATAATTTACGAGGTTTGCCTTATGTAATACCATCACATTATAAAAGATGTTCTACATATTAAACAATAAAATTTGTACGAGTTTGTCGGTATTTTTAATAATAAAAATCTTTATTTTCTTTTAATATTTCGTGAACAATTCTGTGGCTTCTTCAGGAAATTATATTAATTAAAAAGAATTCCGATAAACGTCTAGTTTGAAGTAATTAAACATTTTTTTGAATTACTTCAAACTAGACGTTTATCTAAATTCTTGTTAATTAATATAGTTTCCTGAAGAAATTCAAAAAAATTTTTTTGAATTACTTCAAACTAAACGTTTATCTAAATTCTTTTTAATTAATATAATTTCCTGAAGAAGTCACAGAATTTTTGACGAAATATTGAAAGAAAATAAAGATTTTTATTATTAAAAAAAACGAAAAACCCGTACAAATTAATAAAATTTGTTTGATTCCAAAAACGGTCAAAAAACAACATCTACATTCCTACATATTATTATTATTATAAACATTTATTTCAGAGTCTATAACGTCTGTCTCACTATATCAATGGTCATGATCTTGTCTTTTCCTTTGTCGCGTTATGATGTTGGCCTGACATAGAGTATACGTCGAATATAATCGACATATCGACATACATCCAAGATTTACTTGCAACCAATATGAAACCTATATTCGAATGACAATTTACCATAATATCATGTGAATATCGATTTCCGTTATAAATACAATATCGGCGACAGATATTCTACCTATCTTCCAGCGATATTATCACTGTCGGCTTGATACATCCCCGACGTCGCATACTGATGTCTACACAATATCATATATTTATATTTGTCCGATCTTGGTAAGGAGTCACTGATATCGCGCCAAGTACAGCATATCGGTGATACGTCGGGGTGATGTTTAGCCAACATTCGGTGCTACTAGGGGATAAAATTGCAATTTTCGAATCGTATTATATACAGATTAGCCGGGCAGTTATCTAAGAATAGGTACCGATCCAACGAGTACGAGTGAATAGAGCGTACATATGTATGTGTTAATATTAAGCAGACGAGTGCGGCGATCCCTTGAGCGCGTGACTAGCAACAACGCAAGTGATCGTTCTATTGCCGCATTCGTCTGTTTAATATAACAAGACCTTGAAAATTGTCGATTTTTTTTATTGGATTTTATCATTTGAAGTATGAGTTGGTATCAGTTTGACTAGACGTAATATTGCCACTAATTATACGAATAAAGTCTGAAAGCTTAGGTAGAGGAGTACTACCAAAATGATACCGAGTTGAATTATAATACATACAAAAAATTTAATAATAAAAAAAAGTATAGCGAATTTATCAAGTTCGTGTTGTAGCTGGAAAGATTATTACTTCAGCTCAATGTAATAATAGGCTTAAGGCAAACATCACTGCAGATATTCATTTTTATGACTTTGTTATTTATTAAATTTTAACATTTCAATTATTTGTATGGCATAAGACGACAGAAGCATGCCGATATTTTAATCAACGAATCACATTAAAATATCAGCATCATCATTTATTTACCGTTATTCTAAGGTAGAGATCGTACTCATTATCAAACGACCGTACATGGTTTCCCATTCCAATCTTTTTTCTTTGTAGAAACCGTAAAATTATCTTCAACGGTAACATTAGTAGCTATATTTTGTTTAATTAAGTTTAATTACGTTTATCTTCTGCGAAATCGTTTTTGACGGCATCAAAATATTCAAATGTTTCTGTTTTCTTATCTTCATTGATAATAATTTTTTGGTGGGATAGTATAAGTTTACGTTTTCTATAGATGTTTTTGTTGCTGTCTTTTTTTGATGTCTTGAGACATTTGACGACGTTTTTGTTCTGGATTTCTGAAGATACGATAAGAGTTTGTTCGCTTTTGTAAACAAATTTAATTCCTTTATTGGAGTACACCGTAATTTTCTCTCTCTTTCCGTGTAGTAAATATGTTAATAAAATATATCTTAATTCCTTTCTAACGTTTTACGTCAGAGAAAAGAATTCGTTGTTGTAAAATAAATTGTATATATTTTTCTAAATCAATTGTTGAAGATGTATGTATAAAGATTCTGTATTGTTTTCAGAATTTCTAGCTCTAACGGAAAAATGGACGCCGCATAATCCAGCCGACTTTTTCGGTTCAGAAATAAATAACGTCACACCACCAACTTACAGCAATCCTCATGGTCAAAAGAAGTATACTCCACAAACAGAGAGTAATTCACTTAAACAGGAAGTACCACCACCTCCAATATCCGTTAATAATATTGTAAATGAACTTAAATTAAATACTCCATCGATACGATCAAGCACAATAAATACAAAACCGCACAGAACTAGAAAAATGCTAACATATAGTACAAGTGGAGTAAAAGAGGGTTTAGAACTCGGAAAAGCAAAAACATTAAATTTCAATGAAAACTACTCGTCAAACAACTCTTTAAGTCAATGTTGTTCTCGTTTTAATTTACATCATAAGCAAAAATTTCAAACAAGCGCTTGTTCTATTACATAAGCTTAATAAAAGTAATTGCCATTTGTAAATATAATACCTCAGTAATTATTATCTAAAAGACCATACGCCCATTATGAAAGGAAAATACAAATGAATAGCTTTGAAACCGTACGTATATTTTATTATTTCTATAAATAGTATTGTAAGAAAACCTACAGCCTTGGCCATAAGTATTCAGCACCCTACAAATTTTGCACATGTGCGATAACTATAACAGTAAATAAACCCTGTTGTTTACGAAGTATTTGGTCAACTTCTCTTTCTCCTCACCTTTTGGCGATACAAACATGGACGGCGTTAAGTTCCCACAGGATACCGCAACCTATCACAAAGCTGCCTACACAAACGCTTGGTTTAGGGAAAATTACAACTCCTGGACTAGCCTGCTCAATCGGCGGATCTGAACCCCATCGAACGTCTAAGGGTTTTATTAAAGCGAAAAGTCAGGCGTTACACAATCAATTCAAAAACGAGTTAAAGGATCTCTGAAGAATGTAAGAAACTTGTGAGCTCTGTACCCAAAAGAATTACTGCTGTACTTAAAGCAAAGGGCGGGCCAACTAAATATAATATTAAATATTGGTGTTTTTTTAATAATAAACATTATATACCTGCGCAAAGTGGTTTTAATTTATTTCAATTTAATATTCTTCAAAAAACTCGAAAGTTAACCTGGGTGGCCAAGGCTGTATATATCTAACTTGCATTTCCTATCAGCCATCATGACAGAATAAGGCAGGTGATGCTAGAAGAAATGCGATACACATATACACACATTTTTAGTTAATTAAAGAATTCAAATAAGCCCACACTTAAAAGTCACATATTTATTAGCACAGTATCTAAACTTATACAGAGCGTTTATTGTGTTTAAAATAACGAACTTATTATCTACTTCCTGTGTTTCGAGAAATAAAATGATTTAGAAATATGTTGGTTTGATCATTTTTTTGCATTATATATATAGATGTGTTGTAATAGTTTGGCTTTAAGTGCACATTTAATTATAAAGAAATATTTTAATTACACATATAGTACATGTATAATAATTTTAACTGAAAATTATAGTAGACAAATAACTCTGATTAATATCATTGAACATATCAAGTGTCATATCATACATGTGTGTTAGTATAACTGTTCATAACATACTTTCAACAAAATGTTGGTAACGCGAAGGCGGTTCTCGACTTTCAGTCGGAGCTCTATGACGTATTGTATTTTATTATAGCGTTTTCCACTCGGACATTTAGAGCGCACTAAAAGTGCACTAACTCGGTGTGGGCTGTTTCACTGGGCTTAGTACTCGCTGCAAGAAAAACTTATACGTGGTTCACAGGTTAATTTCGTGCTGATTACGTAGAAGTGACGACACGTATTATTATTTGACATTGAGTGCGAAAAAGTGGACCTCTCAAAATTGACGGGGCCACTTATAGTGCAATCTGAAGTTATTCAGTTTATTGTACTTTCAATAAGCATACAATGGGCAAGTGGGTATATAAATGTATACAATCAATATTTCATCGGGTAATTGTTATGGCCAAAAATATTCTGCAAATTACTGTTAAATTTTGAAACATACGGTACTTTATGTTATTCTCAGATACAGATAATGATACGAATTGTTCATAATCATCATCCATGAAATACGTTTTTGCGTATTTTATACAAAATATTTTGTCCACTAAAATTTTCAAAAATGAATAATAATTAAACAATCATTGTACATAATAATAGTTTCTGGTGTAATTCTTCATCTACTTTTACTTCATACGTATTACTATTTACTTTTATAAAGATTTTCATTTTATTTGCGATGAGCAGTTCATCCCGACAAAGCATTAAAGTACTAACGCCAGTTTTATCGACATACCTATATTACACGTATTGCATTAGCTCTGAGCGAGGGCAGAATCAGTGATTACGTCATATGACGCTACTCTAGGGCTGTGTCGCTGCAACACGAGTTCCCCCAGTGGAAAACGCTATTAGATAGTCCTTCAGCGTCATTACACAATTTGACATTTCTTAATGATAATGGTTTTCTGGAGCAGATTTATATACTATAGTATTCATTCCTATGATATGTTCTATCGCCAGCTATTATCTCGAATGGAATAAGTGTTAACTAATCTAAAATTGTCCAGTTGTTATTTTGCTTTGATTTCAATTTTACTATTCAACTGCGGTAGTTTTTCAACGCGTTTGACATAGTTCAATTAGGAGTTCGTTTTGATTTGTGGTTCGTTTGACATAGTTCAATTTTTTCCAGAACATTACCTATTATTTCAGGCTACAGATTTTGAGTTTTGACAAGTATAAAGATTGTTCTATTGAATTGAAAAAGTCCGTGTTGTAAGGTGAAGTATAAAATATAGAATAGAAATAATGCTCTATTCCTAACAAAATATTTAATTTACTCCAGATACATGTTTCGGAAATTATCCATCATCAGTCTAGAATCTACAAATTATAATATTACCTACAGAAAAATTTTTTAAACTAAAATAACTGATTAAAGTACTTACAGTCAAATAGAAACCAAAAGGTACAACATGTTTTTAAATGTCTAGAAGACGGTTTTTAATCACAAATTTGAAACGGATATTATTAAAAATATTTGAAATGTTGTAATGTCGTGGTTAATTATTATAAGAATTACATTTAAAAACGAGACAAACAGTTAATATTTAAAAAATTAAGAGAGATTAAAGTTGGAGTTTAAGTTAAAGCAAAATGAAGGACATGGGGATAGGAGTAAAAATACAGAACGTTGAAGACGTCTGGTTACGTTAACCCTTAACCGACGTCGTGGAGTCCCCGGGACTCCATACAACAAAAAACGTGCTATTGTTTCTTACGTATTCACCCAATAGCCTTCTGCCATGTAGTACCTTCCTATGGTAGGGAAATGTATGTTGTGTGAGCTCATGATCGATTTTAGTCGTTTGCAACTACTAGAAGTGAGAGCGTTAGATTCTAAGAGACTCCACGACGTAGTTTGTGTACCTTACACAAAAATGTCTCCGCATTATTACTAAGCCCTGCGATCCTGGCTTTGAGGAAATAGTTATGCAATGGAATGATGAGGCGGAAAGTGACTTTTCGGACCAAGATGACAACTCTACGTCACATGTAAACGATGATCAAGAGACTATTATTAGTGTACATAACTCGCAAAACTGAATACACTAATCCACCCTTGCAAAAATTTTTCTGGCAATATATATATTATCTTTCTGGAGTGTTTTAGCTTTAGTTATGTTAGAAGATTTTAGAAATTGCTCTTATTCTTTACAACTAATGCAAAGCATATTATTATATTACAAATAAATGTTTCTTGTTACGCTCGGTCATGATATTAATATACGCATATTGTAAAAAGATATATATTTGTTTTTAAATAAAAATGTGTTAAACTTAATGTTTCCTTACTAACAATCTTTATTAATATATTTTTTGTCAAAAAATTATTTACACTTTCACATAATGTCCTGGAGTCCGTTGGACTCCACGACGTGGTTTAGATTTTTCACAACGTCGGTTAAGGGTTAACATGTATAGACACATCAAAAAAAATCATAATTAGAGTTGGCTAAGTGAATGGATTGTTACTTTAGCCACTTTCACATAATGACATTTAATTTGAGGTTATAAACTTTGGTTACAATAAAATATCAAATAATAAATGTCATTATGTGGTAGTGGCTCAAGCAACGATCAAAATCATTTACATAGCCTACACTAATTATGTTTTTTTTTCGATGGCACGTTATAGACAAAGTGAATCATAAGTGAATAAATGTAACTGTCAAAGGTATGAAATTTATGTAGTTGGTAGTGCAGGAATTAATAAGTAAATCATACATTTAAATCTTAAAGATAGAAAACTTATAGTAGGCAACTATACAGGATAAGAACTTGAACTACGAAAGCCTATTGATAGGAGAGGATGGTGGGAGTTAAAACTAATTGTATCAAAATACTTTACCGAACCATCAAACTTTATCTAATGGAATACACAATTAATAAAAAAGTGCAAATTATAAAGATGTTTTATAATTTGTCATAGTATTTGACATAACCACTGACATTGCTGTTGACAATACTAAAATGGATACATTTAATTTAACCCCCCACTAGCTTCTCCTATCAATAGGCTTTCGTAGTTCAAGTTGTTATCCCGTATACAGGGTGTTTCCTAACGACGGTACGTAACTTGAGAGGGTGATCCGTTCGTCGGTCGTTTTAAGAAAAAAACTTCTTATGAACATATGTCCAGAGTTGCTTCGTTTCTGAGATACAGGGCTTTGAAGAGAAAAATAAATAAACATTTTTGGTGTTTTATTTTGGCGAAAGCAATATACCTTTCTAGCTAGGAATGTAAAAATATCAATTTCTACCTTACAGTAATAATAATACAGTAAATGAGCAAAATGACCACCTTCCGATAAAATACACGACTGCAATCGATTTGTCATTGATTGTCTGGCACGTTCAAAAATACCTGGAGTATTCGTTATGACATTGCAATTGTCAATTATCCGATTCCTCAAGTCATTCACATCTATTACAGGAGTTTTGTAAACAAGAGCCTTCAGATGACCCCATAAATAGAAATCTATGGGATTCATATCAGGACTGCGAGCTGGCCAATTTTAAGGTCCTGCACGGCCAATCCAGCGATTTGGGTAGGCAATGTCGAGATGCTGACGAGCAACAACACTAAAATGAGCTGGAGCCCCGTCGTGCATAAACCACATGGAGGCTCTTACAAGTAGGGGTACTTCGTCTAATAAAATGGGTAAATGATGTCGCAAAAAGTCTGTGTAGGTTTCACCTGTTAATCTTGCTGGTAAAAAAATGGGTCAATTAAATAGTCACCAATAAATCCTGCCCAAACGTTCAGCGAAAATTGTTGCTGAAAATGACTTTCCCTAATAACGTGGGGATTTTCGTCGGCCCAAAAATGGTCATTGTGAAAGTTCACAATAGCATCTCGTGAAAAATTTGCCTCGTCCGTAAATAAAATATTTCGTAAAAAATTATTATTGTACGCCATCATATGCATAAACCACCTGCAAAACATTAATCTTGGGTGAAAATCCTGAGGCAGTAGAGCTTGAATATATGATATGGGTAAAGGAGGTTTCTTTTTAGAACTTTCCAAACGGTTGTTGGGCTGACTTCAAGCTGTAGTGCAATCTTCCTGGTACTAAGTGAAGGATTTTCTTCTATCTTATCAAGAATAGCTTCTTCTAGTTCAGGTGTGTCTACAGTTGCTGGTCTTCCACTCCCTTTTCTTTTATTTAAACTCCTAGTTTCACACAATCTTGCATGTAGCGTTCTAAACGTTTTAGCACATGGAATTACTCTGTTAGGATATCTGTCCTGGTTAATTCTCCGTGCTTCTTCCGCATTTCCATTTGCTAATCCATAACTGAAGTGCATGTTAGCCATTTCGGCGTTAATAAAATTATTCATGCTGAAATCACTGCTAATTGATAACTCTTGACAACTATTGACATTTTCGGATTTTGTTTAAACTTCAACGTGCTCTATCTCAGAAACGAAGCAACTCCGCACTCCGGTTCATAAGAACTTTCGTAAAACGACCTAACGGATCACCCTCTGAAGTTACGTACCGTCGTTAGGAAACACCCATACATAAATGTAAATAAATACAAGAAACTAAAAAGTGGTTTATTTTGAAGTTCTAATTGGTAATTGAGTAAATTGCAATTAATTTTGTGTTTTTCTATTTCTAACACTTCAAGCAGATCAAGCCTAAAACTTTTTCGACATTTATGTAGAAGTTTAGGGTTGTTATAATCAATAGTGTGGTTGGTTTCTTAAATGTGCTTAAAATCATCCCTTTTGAATCTCACCATCATCACTCCCATAAATTAGCTTCGTTTCGTTACTTTATAAACAGAGCCATAACTTAACCTATTAGTTACTCGTCAATAATTAATGAACTTAACTATATTAATTTATGATCTAACCAATTCTAATAATTCAGCTCTAAAACCATTGATGAAATATTAAAACAGTCATTGATCAAAATTGATCCTTTATTTACTAAACCCACTCCTATTTCTTACACATACAGACCTCTCCCATATTAATCAAAAATCTGCACATATCTTGTACAAATATAATATCCCAAGTAGCAATTTCTAATCGAGGTTACAATGCGACCGAAGTTCATGTTGCAACGTTTTTGTGTCGTAATATTATAGTCAATATGGTAACCCACGTCATACTAAGACCTGATTGTTATAATAACTATCAAGTACATAAATATCATTAATAATCAATGCTATTTTAGTTACAGACGCCCTTCGGGCTCGTGAAATTATTATCTCAACAAGTACTTACAAATTATCCAAATAAATTTTATCGGACTATATCACTCACATTTCTGTCAACCAATCACACAGTTGGAATTCCTTAGCAATAGCCAATGACATTCATTTTATAGCGAAAAAATCACGTGTGAATTTTAATAATAATCAATACAAATGGAGTACTCTCAAACCGGGCTCATTTTCACTCACAATGCTCGCAATTACTACATAAAGCAAATCTTGTTTATTTTTTTTTCCTCTTCTTCTGAGTTACCACCCAAATACATGGCAAAATGAACACAACCTATAAGAGAGTAAACTACGAAAATAACCACGGATAACTGCGGAACTTACTAATAGCAAACTACATTGCAACAAATTTTGTTCGTGATATAGTCCTTTTAAATACAACGCGTGACCAAGATTTTTCTTTGATAAAATTGATTTGAATAATTTGTTCGTGCTTGTTGATCTTAACTCTCAACAAGCACTTACAAATTATCCAAATAAATTTTATCGGAAAATCTTGGTCACTTGTTATATTACTTATGAAATTCTTGGTCACTTGTTATATTACTTATGATAATTACCTTTGTTGATTTACCATAGCAGCCGGTCATAATCGTTGATTGTTTATTCGAAATTGCTTGTCAGTTGCATTTCCTACCTGTCATAAATTGATTGAAAATGTCGCGATACGGCGAAACTATGTTAGAAAATATTGATCAGACAGTTAAAAATAAGAAAACCTTTTAATATAGTGCGATCTGAAAACTACATATTGTCACAATTTATGGAATTTTATAAAATTCGATCATATACATACCTATATTGTAATGGATACATTTGTCTAGACTATTACTGTTAATGCGGCCCTGTAGATTAAGTTGCATAACTTGTAAAATCAAAGGGGTAAGATAACATAATTTGGAAAATCATTAATTAAAACAAGATATTTTAAATTAAGAATAAATTATATAATTTAAGATCACAAAACATGTAAAACCATTTACAATTAATCACATTACAACAATCTTACAAAATTATTTACATAGCTAACTGATGATTGGTCGTTAGGAAAATATGTCATTTGACCTTATTCTAATATTTCACTTATAGGAACAGTAAATTAAATGGAAACAGTGTAAATTAGGAATTGTAACAAATTAATTATTATGAAGTTATATTGTAAAGTTAAAATTAAGTTTTGTATTGAAATTATGTACCGACCTTTTTTACAGATGAGCAAATGTCCTAATCAAATTATTTAATTTCGTACTCGGACATAAACAAAAGGTAGAATATTCATCTATGTCTTAACATCCTCATATCATTTCAATTAGACTCTCCTAAGGTATTTACCCTATTGTCCAGTATCTTCAAAACACATTCAAAATTTTAGCTCAATCGTAATACGACAAATTGTATGAAAGCTGACATGAACGAGTGCTTTGAACATTTTCGTGTCAGAAGTCTCTAGTTATGAAAAAAGAACAGAAGAGGGGTTTGGTAGCTTGCGTGTAGAGCAGAAATGCTGAAGACGATCTCCAAAAATATAAACGTTTAAAAATTTCTTCGTCAGAAACTTCTCCGAGATAAAACTAAAACAGTATAGTCATTTAAATTTTTATAAAAATTCACTCACCTAAGTAAATCTTAGAAGAGTTAAAAAAAAATACTTACGATATTTACCGAAAACTAACTCCAACCTCAGAAATTTTAAGACACCTTCCTACATCCTGGAGTCTAACTGTTCCCGAGACAGCTGAGACCAAGTTCTGAGGATTTCCGTCCTGACCCGGCATTTCCTGAACTCTAGATTCCAGAATCTGACTCAGACATATATGATCACCCCAATTCGGACCAATAACCACATTTTATGAACCGGAACAATTGTAAAGTACCTAGAATAGTTAAGTTAAGTTATATAATAAGAACGTTATCAGATTTAAAATCAATATTTTCCATTTTTACTAAATCGGTGAGAAACCGAAGAAAATCTTCCCCGAACTAGACATTTAAAAGCATTTACGTTCACTAAGTTTAACAATATAATTAATTAACCACTAAGTTTTTCATTAGTCTTAATTATTAGTATAATCGATTTGATTTTGCAAGTAAACACTTTTTGTATCACTAAGTATTCATTAAAATCTTGAACATTTACCTTGAAGCTAGAAAATAAAATCCTGTTACCACAGTTAAATGTTACAATTTGTTTATCTACTTACCTGGAATAAAATACCACAATCAAAATCAATCCAAAGATCAAACAATCGATATTTCTCACGCTCATTTCGACAAAGATACAGGTTAGGATACACAACCAAGGAACGTCAGTGCTATCAGATTTAAGAGAAAACGGCGCTAGATTTAAAAATCAACTTTCAATACTTACCTTCTGAACCCACTTTAAAAAAAATCATAACCCTGAGATTGCAAAATTAGCAACAGAGTCCAGCCCAGATAAAATCATTTCTTTTTATGTAACATCTCAAAAAATAGTTATTTACGAACCAAGTGCGTGAAATCATATTTCGCGAATGAGTGACCAGTTTAAAGCGCGAGCCGTAAGGCGACACGAATTCGCGAAATGTTTCACGCACGAAGTTTGTACAATATTTTTGTACGAGAACTATAATAATAATATATAGCTTTGTTCGCGGAAGAGATCCCGAATAGATACAGGATATACTTGGAAGATGTTCAGTACTTTTGTATTGCGCATGCGACTCTTGGAACACGAGAGGGAATTTTCTCATCCGCGAACACTACTCGAACGAGTTTCTGTTATATTCATTAGTTAACGTTGGCACCACTGTAACAAATTAAATTTTGATATACTCCAAGTTAACCTTGATGCCTGATAAACGGATACTGTTTATGTGTATTTTGCGGAAAATGTTCAAAATAAATGTTGATCTGAGAGTTGTGGTACAATTTCTTCAAAAAAATTTTTAGTTTTTGTAACCTCTAATATCCGACAGACCAATGATCAACCATCCACACAATTATTAAAACATTTAATGGTTGTAGAACACAAAAAGAAAAATAAACTGTTCTTCTAATTCATCATCACTTGATGTGAAATATTCAGACATCTAAATTTTTACTAAATTAGAATTGATTTAAAGCTCGGACATACATAACATGTGTATTTCGATACATAAAAAAATTCCCTTATATCGTACATTTTTACTTCAATAATAATTTTAACCAATTTGTTTCCAACTTGCGGTATTTTCACATCAAAATTTAGAGCGCATGCATAGGATATAAAATTCTTGCCCTTCATTCAGGATCTACAGAACATGTGACGGACTACTTCGGAATTTGTAAAATGTGTTGCGCGAACAAAGAATATTCTGCACCGGTGAGAAAATTCTGTTACCGCGAACGATCATATTTGTAGTGCGCAGGTCTTTCATCCCCGAATACGTTCAGAATGCCGTCCGCGAACAAAGCTATATTGTTAAATACGTAGGTAATCGTGTATGACACACTACTAATCTCTTGATATTAATTAAAAAAAATTGAGTTGGCAGTATTGATTATTTGAAATGACATTTAATTTAAAATTATCAATTTCAAAATGGTAATTTATATAATATTTGTTGCTGTTCTGACATTGAATTACATACCTTCCAAATATATCAATTTCTATTTCATTTCCTTTTATTTTCATAGAAAAACAACGAACTGGATAGCATAGTATTAAGGTTAGGAATTTATGATTTT
This sequence comes from Holotrichia oblita, assembly GCA_023690525.1. Taxonomy (NCBI): domain Eukaryota; kingdom Metazoa; phylum Arthropoda; class Insecta; order Coleoptera; family Scarabaeidae; genus Holotrichia; species Holotrichia oblita. The sequence goes on from CM043018.1 coordinate 68,926,631, forward strand.
AAAATGTCACTAAATTAATCAAGTTCCAGTAAGTACCAACTTTACTTTTACGCACTCATGCTTAAAGTGACTTTTTACGCACGCAAATCGAATCGTGAAATGACAGGTTTTGATAAGCGAGTACAAAAAATAATTAATGTGGCACAATACTCAAAAATTAAACAAAGAGTAAAGATTTAAGATACACCACAATATGTATTCCTGTTTTTTGTAATTCCTGTTTTTTGCTTTATTATGCATTGTTATTAGGCAGCTCACATGCAGCTCATAATGCTTGTCAGTGATGACATTACCTATATGTATTACCGTTGATTGAAGGAATACATAAAGATGCGCAACCTATGACAGTTGACAGAAATCTCAGATCCCTTAAATGCAAATCTCCATTTAAGGGATATGAGATTTCTGTCAACTGTCATAGGTTGCGCATCTTCAACGGTATTACCAAATACTATATGAATATGTATATATACGTGTAAAGAATAGTTTTTTAAGTGAAGTATAGATGCCGCCTATAGCTGAATTTAGCAGATGCGTGAGACCAGACAAATATTGTATATTACTAACCAACTACTGAATGCAATTATTCGTTTGGTCCGCTAGTTGTTCGCGTGCGTCTCTTGCTCTTCCCTTTAAAACACTTCTTTGACTATATTAATACTAGTATTATATTTGGTATTACTACTCGTTAGAAATTAACCTCAAAATGTCGTACCTAATTTAGCGAAGTTGCTTTATTCGTTGTATAATCTAAAGAATACAACTCTTGGTTTTGTGATTATCTGCAATTGCCGGATTGGCACTCGATATGTTGCCAAATAATTCCACTCGTCCTACGGATTCGTGGAATTAATATTTGGCAACATATCTCGTGTCAAGCCGCCGATAATCGAGGGTGCATGTCCCCAGCCCCGCCACCCCCGTCCTTTCGAAATTTTAAATATGCTGTCATTGTGTGATTTTAAGTAAACGTATTTACATTAAACTGTGTTTCATTCATTATAAAGACAAATGCTACATCAGGTGTGGAGTTCACAGAGTAGAAGGTGTAAGAGAAGTGAAGAAAAAGTTAAAAAGTAATCGGTTAACAACTGAGAAAAACTGAGAATTTTCTAACAAAAAATATGGAGCCTGAAATTATTGAAGTTAATGAAAAAGATGAACAAGAAAATATTAGTTTGGCTGTTATGTTAAAAACATTAAATGCAGTTGTGAAACAGAATAGTGAATTAATCAAGATTGTACAAAATGGCGGAGGTACAACTAAAAAATTTACGATAGCACCAGACTTAACTAAGAATGTCAACGATTTCAATGGCGAACTTGGACATCAAGAAGCAGAATCATGGTTGGAACAGATAGAGGTAATGGTACGTATTCATGAATGGCCTGATTCATTTACATTCGAAAAGGCAAGAATGCATTTAAAGGGTGCGGCAAAGTTTTGGTTCGAAAGTAGGCAGCTAGAACTCGTAGGGTCGCCTGAGTTTAAATATGCATTCAAAAATACTTTTCTATGGCAAGAAAGCGTAACGGAAAACTGGAAGAATATGCAGAATAAAACGCAAGAAGCAAAAGAAAATGTGAGTTTATATTACCATGAAAAGGTTAGGCTATGTAAATTGCTGAAACTGCCGTTTAGTGAGATCACACGGAGCAAGTACCCAACGGTTTATATTCCAGAGAGATTAGCAATTATATTATGACAAGAAACGATGCCGACGAAGATGAACTCTTCCAGGATATAATGAGGTATGATAGAGTCAATTGGCGAGAAGAAATAGGTTTACTTCAAGAACAGACAAGAAGAAGACAGAAATTTCAACATCCACAAAGTACGGCAATACACCAAGAAATAATGTAACACATAATCAACAGAAAACACGCAAACCAACATGTTTTAATTGTGGTGTATTTGGCCACTTGTCTTCAGAATGCAAGAAGCCCCAGTTGCCTAGAGGTTCCTGTTATGGATGCGATATAGAGTTAAATATAGGTAATGGCAAACATTTCCTTAACGCAATTGTCGACGGTGGTTCACCAATAACTTTAATTAGCGAGGAATATGTACCTGTTGAACTAAGAGAGGAGTATGTAGGCGGTTGCATTTGGAAAGGATTAAATAATTTAACATTAAATATATTAGGTATGTTTAAGTATGACGTAAATATTGAAAATATAAAATTACCATTAAGTGTGATATAGTACCTAAGTTAACAATGTCGTATAGCTGTTTGTTGGGTAGGGATTTTATATCTAGTCCAAGTATTACTGTAATGTTTAGCGATAAGCTGATAGTAAAGCCTGCTGTAATAGTTGATAGTTCTGATGATTTTGTTAATGAAATTTTAAATATTGAGGCGGTTAATGAAGTGATATTGAAAATGATATAGAAGAATCTCTTAATTTTAACGTAATTAGTACAGATATTTGATGATTATTATGTAAAGCCTGATAGACTTAACAAACCCATCGTAGAGTATAAGATGAAAATTGTTTTAAAAAATGAGCAACCATTTTATTTCAAACCGCGACGTATTTCATATAGTGAGAAGGAGTCGGTTAAGCAAATTACACACGATCTGTTACAACAAGGTATTATTCGCGAAAGTAGTTCGGAGTATAGTTCTCCAATTATACTTGTCAAAAAGAAATCGGGTGATGTAAGGATGTGTGTCGACTTCAGAGAACTTAACAAATTAACAATAAAAGATCATTATCCATTACCGTTAATTGATGATCATCTACACCATCTAAGAGATAAGAAATGTTTTACCTCCTTAGATTTAAAAACGCATTTCACCATGTTGCTAAAGAGTTTATCAAGTACACCTCATTTGTAACTCCTTTCAATTAATATGAATACCTAAAAATGCCATTTGGTCTTTGTAATTCGGCATCAGTTTTTCAAAGATACATAAATGAAATATTCAGGGATTTGATAGCCAAGGGTGATGTTTTAATCTATCTAGATGACATTTTAATTGCGACTGAAACTATAGATGAAAATATAAAAATATTGAAAATAGTACTTGAGAGAATGGTAAACAATTTATTATGTTTGCGTTTAGATAAGTGCAGTTTTTTGAAAAAGAAAATCATATATCCAGGTTACTTAGTAGATATTGAAGGTATACGTCCTAGTTCTGATAATATATGTGCCGTTGTTAGATATCCGATACCCAAAAACGCCAAAGAGGTTCATAGTTTTCTGGGTCTTAGTAGCTATTTTCGTAGATTTATACCTGAATTTTCGATTAAAGCGAAGCCACTATATGATATTATAAAGAAGAACACACCGTTTCATTTTAGGAATAAGGAATTAGAGGCTAGAGTTATTAAAAGAGAAGTTAGTATAACAGCCGGTATTAGCAATTTATTTTCCTAAATTGGATACTCAATTGCATTGTGACGCGAGTGCATTAGGTTTCGGCGCTATATTACTACAAAAGCAAGATAACAATTTATTTAAATCAGTTTCATATTTTAGTAAACGTACTAACGCTGCTGAATCGCGATACCACAGCTTTTAATTAGAAACATTGGCGATAATTTATGCACTAAAGCGATTTCACGTATATCCAGGTGGCATACATTTCAAAATTATTACAGATTGCAACAGTCTAAAGATGACAATGCAGAAGAGTGAGATTAATCCTCATATTAGCAGGTGGGTTTTGCAGCTAGAGACTTATGATTATGAGGTGGTCCATAGATGCAATAGAGGCATGTTGATGCATTAAGCCGCATTCCACAAATTCTCATACTAGAGGATATACTTTTGAACAAACACTCTTGATTAGACAAAATGAAGATCCTGATATTACTAAACTTAAAAACGTGTTAGAAAATCGAGAACATACTTCGTTTGAACTGAGAAATGGTTTGGTATATAGGAAAATAAAACACAAGAATGACCAATTATTATTTTATGTACCCATGCAAATGGAATCTAATGTCATACGTAAGTGTCATGACGAGGTAGTACACTTTGGATTGAGCAAAACACTAGAATTACTAAGTCGATCGTATTGGTTCCCTGAAATGCGGAGTAAGGCGCAGAAGTATATATCCGACTGTTTAAAATGTCTTGTTTACAACATACCCGGAGGTAAATCAGAAGGATTTTTACACAATATTCCTAAAGGAGATAAACCTTTCGAGGTGGTCCATATCGATCATTATGGTACTTTAGATAAAACGCGGTCTGATAACAGATATATTTTCATGATTATAGATGCCTTCACTAAGTTTGTTCGTCTGTATAATACTAAAACTACTAATTCTAAAGAAGCAATTAAATGTTTAGCGAATTACTTTAGATCCTACAGTAAGCCACGTCTGATAATATCCGATAGAGGTTCGGCCTTCACGTCAGTGATGTTTAAGGAATTTCTTGATGAAGAAGGTATCAACCATCACCCAATAGCCGTTGGAGTTCCACGAGCTAATGGACAGGTGGAGCGAATTAACCGATCTATTACACCAATGCTATCTAAAATGACTAACGAGAAGAATGAATGGGACGAACAAGGAGAAAGGGTTGAATTTGCCGTCAATAATACAATTAATCAGTCCACAAAAGATACACCAAGTCGGTTATTATTTGGGTTGAATCAACCTGGGAAAATAGAAGGTGACATACGTGCGTTGATTGGAGATGATGAAGAATCAAATGTTGAAGAAATAAGGCGTAAACTGCAGAAGAAATAGAGAAGGCACAGAAATATAATAAGGAATACTATGATAAAACTCATAAAAGTCCTAAGCATTACAAAGTAGGAGATTATGTACTTATATCAAACACTGATTAAACACCAGGAGTAAATAAGAAACTATTGCCCAAATTCAAAGGTCCATATGTAATTACAGCTATTTTGGAATGACAAATATGTAGTCGAAGATGTAGAAGGTTTTCAGCTCATTAATAAACCACTAATAAACAATAATAAGAGAGTTCTGGATCCATCACATATGAAACCATATGTATGTGTGTAAGGTAGCTAAAGTGTTAGTTGTTTCAATAAATTGTATTAGAAATAAGAATATTTTTGTATACTTAATGTAATGTAGATGTAGGCGCTTATGTGTGACAACGTATACTTTAGATAAGGGTGAACTGTGTTTCATTAATTATAAAAACAAATGCTACACTATCTTTTTGTGGTTATTCTGTGCCGTTTTGTGCCGCAAAAAGAAAATTTTGTGCTTCCATATTAACCGAGTTATAGCGATTTCAAAATCCGGGCCTGGCATGTCCCCAGCCCGGAGATAATGCGCAGGATCTAGAAGAAATTGGCCTTTGAAGAAATTGATAATATATTTACCAATGTGGTCAAATGTTATGAATAAATATTTTTCTGGAGCTGCCATCTATGCTAGCAGCGCCAGTGTAGAATCTAACTTTAAAACGTTGAAAAAGTGTTTCTTTTCTGATATACATTTGCTAATGAGATTAGATAAATTCATATTCGATCATATAAAACATCTAGATGGTTCTATTAAACTTGCATCAGTACTAAATGCTACTGTAATGAAGAAAGATCCGGAACTACAAGAACAAGAGGAAATTGAACATTGTAGAAACCAAGTAAATTCAAAAAAGCGTAAACACTATTCTTATTTGAACGCGCAGCCATAGTGGTCTGCACTTAATTTGAGTGAATGCTTAGATGTTACACAGATAGGTTTACTACGAAACAGTTTGCAATTACGCCCTGTACAAGTTAATAATACGTTAAATAATACGTGTGGTTTTGATAGTCTAGTGCAAATTATCTGCAGCGCTGATAGCATCCGTTTTAGAAATTATATAGATAATATGAAGACTAATCTTTTAAGAGAAATAGTTAGTACACTAATAAAAAATGGAATATCAAAACAGATATACACAATGCGTGCAAAAATTTTAACGAACATCTTCAGTTGTAAATTCATTAACCAAAACGTTCAAGTGTGCGACGCTGCATGCTGCATTACCGAATTGTTCTACAAAATTGATGCTTTCTTCAAAGATTTTCTCATACAAAATTCAATAATCTTTATTGATTCCACCGAAAGTCTTTCCAAAGATTCAGTTGCAAGAAAAATTCTCAACGCAATTCCTCAACAAGTTAACCTGTCTTACGACAACAAGACACCATATATCATTTATGACACGCATACCTTGATAGATATGTAGGTAATCTTGTTTTCTGATATATTGTTCATTAACGGTCAAACATATCATCTTCGCGGTGTAATTTTATATTATGGCAGCGCGACTACCCAAACTGTGGGACATTTTATTGCTTATAGTAAGCGAGCAGTTGGTTGGTAGAAATTCGACGATTTGGAGAAGAGGCCTTTAAATTGTTCCTCGCGGATATCTGGACTGCTTTAGACCATAGTGTATACTTTGTAAAACAAGGGTATTACTTCTACGACTGTCACTTTACGTTTAAAGTTGGTACACACGAACTGAGAAAAATGTACTCAAAAACAAAATAAAAAATTCAGAAATAAATAAAACTATGTATTTATTTTATTAGCAAATATTCTAACGGAATATAGATAATATTTAATAAAAATAAAACGTAAAAAGCCGCTGTAATTAGTACCCATTACAACAACAACAAAGTAATAAATTAAACAGGCAGTCCATATCCAATAATTAAACGGAAAGAAATTAAACAGATAAATAAATATTGAAAAACAAATTATTATAAATATCAAGTAATTACATATTTCTGGTAATTCGAAAAAGAAAAATTACTGTCACACCAGCAACAAAATGCATTAATATTCTTACACATCCCACTAGTTCCACATATACTACTACCAAAAATCATCTTATTTAGTGATATTATTTTAGTTATATTTAATGGTTATATCAAGACTAAATTAACTCGTAACCACATGCAGTCTAGTTTAGATCTGTATAACAATTGTTACCGTGTTGTCACAACCGTTATTTAATAAAAAAATCGAAAACAACTTCAAATATACCGAAAATTATCGAAATTTCGACATGTTTTTGGGATGATGGGTCTGAGGACAGGGCTGGACTTTAAATTCCTTCCATAGTAATCGATACACACATAATTTTCTTTTTGCGGCACAAAACCGCACAAAATAAGCACAAAAAGATAGCGTGTACGAAATTTCGAAAGAAGGGGTGGCGGGGCTGGAGATATGCCAGGGCTGGATTTTAAAATCGCTATAACTCGGTTAATATGGAAGCACAAAATTTTCTTCTTGCGGCACAAAACGGCACAAAATAAGCACAAAAAGATAGCAATATTGGTACACCACTTTACGTCAAATACGTAGATTCTAGTATACAGGTAGAATCTGTGGTAACCGAATGACAGGAGAACGCAGCCATGTTTCCCCACCATTTTCTCGGCAGACACCGATATAGACGTGTGACCAGTTGACAGTGACAGTAGAAGTTCGACATATGCGTCAGCCAATTTCAATTCACAATCAATGAATAATAATTTAAGGTTAATCCAAATATGATTAAGTAGCCAGGCATTTTACGCAATTCTGTTAAAGAAAATAATATGCTACGAGAGAAAATAAAAACTATTCTTCGATGAAATAACGATTATGCTCAATAATCGAATAATAAGTTAAAGATAGCGAATTCTCAAAAATAGAACAAAGACCTTCCTCTGGCAAATAAAAATAATTAGTCAGGATTCAAGAAAAAGAAATTAAATAAATAAATAATCAGATGTACACCTGATTATTGTACATTGATGGGTGATGAGGCCGAGCATTGGCGAAGGTTAAGCCTGTAATGCTCAGTCATAGTAAAATAAAAAAATTAGGAAAAAACATTCTGTTTATTTATTACTTGACCTAATTATAGAAAATTACATAGGTATAAATTAAATAAATGGTTCAAAAATACCGCCTCCCCTTAAATAAACAAAACCCTAATCTATTGTAAAAGTTAGTTTTTACATTATACAGCATTTCTGGTGTGATATTATTAGAAGTATTTGTAATAGCATTTTTTAATTCCTCTATGGTATTTGGTCTGATATCTGCGTGCGCGTAAATGGACTCCTTTAAATATCCCCAATAAAAAAAATCTAAGGGAGACAAATCGGGCGAACGGGGTGGCCACGATATTTCTTGCGAATAGGTTCCAATCCAACGATTTTGAAATACACGATTCAAAAAGCCCGAGTGACTGCAGCGTTGTGGGCTGGGCAACCATCTTGTTGAAAGTAAATTCCTTGATGGTTAATGTCCGGTAGTTGTTCTATGATCGGCAAAACTTCATTTTCCAATAGAGCTAAATAACTAGCGCTAGTTAAATTGCCATTGATAAATATGGGACCTATAACCCGATTATTTAACAACCCAGCCCATACATTTACTTTCTGTTGATACTGGGTACGCGTGCTTACACTGCGAAATTCATTTCTTCTAGCCCAATACCTAACTATTGACGGGTTGTGGGATCTTACAATGGGAAATGATGACTCATCCGTAAATAAAATATTATTTAAAAAATCATCGTTGAGATTCACCATTTCCATCAACCTCTCGCAAAATTCCATTCGTCTAAATGCATCGTCGTGAAATAATTGCTGATGCTTAGACACCTTAAAACTGCTGTACGCATTACTTTTTAAAATGCGACTAACAGATGATGTTGATGTTCCCACATCATTTGCAATCTGTCGTAGCGATAAATTTGAATTATTTTCAATCGACGCACATACCAATAGCAATGTATCCGCAGATATTTTGCGTGTGGGATAGCTTTTTTTAAATTTTTTACCATGCCAGTACGTTCAAATTTTCTAAGTAAGTCAAAAATCGTGGATACTGACGGAATAGACCTATCTGGATATTTAACGCTAAATAAATCGCGGTCCTGCTGGAAACTATTACCAGCATAATGCCATTTTAGCAATTGAAGTTTTTCTTGCTCTGTGTATTTCGGCATTATTACATTAATATGCTAATAGAGAAACTGACAGGTGACAGACTGATGACATATATACGAGCGTATCGTTATGTATATCCATGAATATGTTTTCTACAATGGTAGTGGGAGTCGACCGCTTCCCCGCCCATTTGGTTACCAGAGATTCAATCTGTATATGTCATGTATGGTTGTATTATTTGATTATTTCAGTTCTTACAGTTATATGATATAGCAAACTACTACAAGACATTATGGTTTCTTGTGCTCTACCTAGTTGCAAGAGTAGAAATAGCGTCAACAAGAAGAATTTGTCGAAAATAACATTTCATAGGTCAGTGTTTGACATAAAAAGAATGTGCAGGGTCGTAATTGGAAAATTTCAATTGGTGCGCCTGTATGTAGCTACATAAATAAACTATTACATATTGAGCGTTTATATTGTCAAATTATGACATTTATAGGAAGAGGAAACAAACAAAATAAACAAGATTTGCTTTGTGTAGTAATTGCGAGCATTGTAAGTGAAAATGAGTCGTTTTGACAGTAAGTACTCCATTTGTATTGATAAAACCACAAGTGGTTTTATGTGGTTTTATCACTTATTTAAAATTCACACGTGATTTTTTCGCTATAAAATGAATGTCATTGGCTGTTGCTAAGGAATTCCAACTGTGTGATTGGTTGACAGAAATGTGAGTGATATAGTCCGATAAAATTTATTTGGATAATTTGTAAGTGCTTGTTGAGAGTTAAGATCAACAAGCACGAACAAATTATCCAAATCAATTTTATCAAAGAAAAATCTTGGTCACGCGTTGTATTTAAAAGGACTATATCACGAACAAAATTTGTTGCAATGTAGTTTGCTATTAGTAAGTTCCGCAGTTATCCGTGGTTATTTTCGTAATTTACTCTCTTATAGGTTGTGTTCATTTTGCCATGTATTTGGCTGGTAACTCAGAAGAAGAGGAAAAAAATAAACAAGATTTGCTTTATGTAGTAATTGCGAGCATTGTGAGTGAAAATGAGCCGGTTTGAGAGTACTCCATTTGTATTGATTATTATTAAAATTCACACGTGATTTTTTTCGCTATAAAATGAATGTCATTGGCTGTTGCTAAGGAATTTCAACTGTGTGATTGGTTGGTGATATAGTCTGTAGTAATACCACAGTATAAGTATAAGTAGTAGCGACACTTCTCATAAGAGCAATGGTAACACATTGAATGACCTAGCGCCATGTTGGTGGCTGTATTTATGGCGCGTAATTTAAACTATTAGGCAAACAGGAATTAGTGAAAATGTAAAAAAAAGAAAAATAAAATATAATATAATGTATTTAAATAATAAACAATATTTAATAAAAGCTTATAGCATCGGGCGATCGAAAATGATTGTCCGTGCCGCTAAACAAGCAGGTATATTACTTACATGTCAATATCTGAATTACTTAGGATTAAATTTGAAAAAAAAAGCAATTTATAGAGAAACAATTATTTATTTTAAAAACCAAATGTAAAGATATATTTTATAATTATTTTTTTGAATATAATAGATAGTAATAGTAACGTTAATAATAAAATAAATTTTATTTACAAATTATGATCAATATGGCCACCATTATTAAGTAAACATGTGTCGATTCTTCTTTTCATACCTTCGCATACATTATGCAACATTTCTGGTCCAATTTCGCTTATTGCTATTCTGATAGCTTCCTTCAGTTCGTCTAATGTGTGCAACCGATTGCGAAATATTTTATTCTTCAAATAACCGAACAGAAAAAATCTAATGGGGTAAGATCTGGAGATCTTGGGGGCCATCTGTTAGTGCTAATAAGCCGATTGTCATAAAATTGTTGTAGATAATCAAGAGTCTGTCGTGCAGTGTGGGCAATCGCATTATCCTGTCGTTATATCATCATCGTGCAAATGTTCTATAAACGTATTAAGAATTTCACGATAATTTGCAGCTGTAATTGTTTCTTCAAAAAATATTGGTCCGATAATTCTCCTTCGTGACATACCAATCCAAACACCAATTTTCAGAGGATGTAGCTGTGTTTCATGGTAGATATGAGGATTTTCAGCTGACTATATTCTATAGTTTTGTGAGTTTACGTATCCCGATAAATGAAACCATGCTTCATCGGAGAAAAGGATAAATTTAGCAGCTCATCATCTCTTAAATTTGCATTGAACCATTGACAATATCTATACGTTTATTATAATGTAATGCATATAGTTCTGGTACAACCGATAGTTTATATGGGTGATAATGTCATTTAGTTTTTACTACTTTGTGACACGAACCATAAGATAAACCTAAAAATACAACATATATTATGTAAAGCAACTAGACAAAATAATTATGTATATCTGTTTGTTGAGCCAATGGTCGTAATGGCTTTCGTGGACTCTGATCAAGACGAGCTCGAATATCTTCCACTACTTCCTCATTAAGAACTGTCCTACGGTCAGAGCTTTAGCAGTAATGCTAACGTACCGCAGTCGCTAAATATGAGCTTAAATAGCCTTTAAAAAGACTTTTTGATGAAAAGAAATTACGATAATAGATAAAAAATACACAATGAAAAAACAAGAAAATAAACGGACGCCAATGAACAAATAAGTATGAAAAAGGACATATGTTGACTAATTTTTGTATACTGCTAACTTCATACGCATAAATGGAAATAAGTATACACTTATCGACTTGGGAAAGTAGTTTTTTCAGGCAATCTTTCTCGATCGCCCGATATATGATTTCAAAATATTACTTTTTACTTCACACTGCACCTACAAACGTTATAGATTTGCAACCAGATAACCAAAACGATGACCAAAGCTAAATACATACCTTACGTCATGAGTAATGTCAGTATGAATCGACACATATGTCATATTGACATTTCTCTCCACTGTACGTTAAATGTCGGTTAATCGCTATTTTGCTGGCTGTATTTTGACGCGCATGCGGGCAAGATCATTTTTTCTAAGTGTCGCTACTGGAAATACTTATACTGTGGTAATACCATAAGAGCTTCGAATTTCATGAATGCTTGTTGCATAGCGACGAAGACGAGTGTCAGTTTGACAAGCATTTAAATCACGACAGTCCGTAGGGCTGGAGTGGTTTAATTGTCAAATTAACACGAGGCGAAGTCGTTATGCAGGAAGTATGAGTGAAATTATCGATTTTAATTCAAAGCTCGTATGGTATTTGATTAGATTATTTTACGTAATACAATATGAAATTTATCTAAACTCTTTATTTATTAATTCATGTATAAATTACCAGTTTTGTGACAGAACTTTAAAAATGTCTATCTTTATTAACCGCATTTCCATACCAACGCCTAATTATTCTACTATGAAAATTATCGATAAATTACCGCTGTAATTTCAAGTTGCTTCAGTAATACGCAAATCTGATTGGTTTATATTTGTATGTGTAAAATAATCTGTAGTAATACCATAAGAGCTTTGAATTTATCGATAATTTCACGAATGCTTGTTGCATAGCGACGAAGACGAGTGTCAGTTTGACAAGCATTTAATTGTCAAATTAACACGAGGCGAAGTCGTTATGCAGGAAGTATGAGTGAAATTATCAATTTTAATTCAAAGCTCGTATGGTATTTGATTAGATTATTTTACGTAATGCAATATGAAATTTATCTAAACTCTTTATTTATTAATTCATGTATAAATTACCAGTTTTGTGACAGAACTTTAAAAATGTCTATCCTTATTAACCGCATTTCCATAACAACGCCTAATTATTTTACTATGAAAATTATCGATAAATTACCGCTGTAATTTCGAGTTGCTTCAATAATACGCGAATCTGACTGGTTTATATTTGTATGTGTAAAATAATCTATGGTCTATACATGTTAACGTAACCAGACGTGTTCAACGTTCTGTGTTTTTACTCCTTTCCCCATGTCCTTCATTTTGCTAAGTAACTTAAATTCCAACTTTAATCTCCCTTAATCCTTTAAATATTAACTGTTTGTCTCGTTTTTAAATGTAATTCTTATAACCACGACATTACGACATTTCAAATATTTTTAATTAATAAATGTATTTTTTGACCTTTATGTACTTATCTTTTATTTCCTGATTTATTTCCACTTAGAGGTCAATAAAACAATAAATAATTAAATACCAATTTATTCCATAACATATAATAATATGTTTTCGTTAAATAACTTCTTCGGTGGAAGAAATTGACATTTAATATGTGTCAAATTACTAATAAAATAAATATAAATTGCCATGCCTATCAACAAAATTAATTAAAACAAAGAATTCATTGATATATCGAATTTTAATTATATTCACAAGTAATAATGAAGGAATAATAATTTAATACAACATTAGAATTGAAATGATTTGAATTATTCGTATATCAATCTATTTTTTGTCAAGCTCTAACAATTCTGTTCAAGGACTAGGGAAAAACATGGCAAAAAAAACCTAGTCAAGAGCTTAAAATTAATAAAATTCATGCGTGAATTAAATTATTGTAAATAACGCTTAAATTATCAATATCCGTTCTAAAATTTACCGCGTTTTCATCTTTCTTAATGTATATCATTTCGTAAATTAATCTTTTTTTATAATTATTTTCCTTTTTTAAAATTTTAGTGTTTTGAAAATCAAAATTATGTCGTCTATCTTTAGAGTGCTTAGATAAAGCAGTTTCAGCGGTGACGTTATGTGTAACAGTGTATTGATGGTTATAAATTCGTTTCTTTAAATATTGTTTGGTTTGTCCGATATAACATTTATTACAATCTTTGCAATCTAATTTATAAACGACATTACTTTGATTATCATGTTTAATGGGTGTTTTTAAATTTGTGAATAAATGTCTATTGTTGGTAGGTATGAAAGTTATGTGAATGTCTGATTTTTTTAATTCGTGTTTTATTGTGTCGCTTAAATTGTTTATATATGGTATAGTGTGGTATATGTTATTATTTGATTTTGTACCTGTGTTATATATTTTATTTATTCTTTTTGTGATTAATTTATTGTAAAACTCTTTAGGATAACTTTTTTCTAGTATTGTTTTTACTTTGCTTAAATTTTCTTTTCTAAAATCAGGGTGAGCTAATTTAATAGCCTGATCTACTAAACTGTTAATTACGCTTTTTTTAAAATTTACCGAAGTGTTTGAAAAATAGTTTAAATGCCTACTACTACTAGTGTCTTTAATGTACCAGTTTGTTTTTATTTGTGTGTTATCATGTAGTATCTTTACATTTAAAAAGTTTATAGAATTTTGATTTTCTCTTTCAAAAGTAAATTTTAACCTATCATGATATGTGTTAAATGTGTGTAGAACATGCTCAATTTTATCATTTGGTATGCAGCATATACAATCATCTACATACCGCTTATAAAATTGCACATGACAGTCTAGTTTGTCAAGTGAGACCTGCTCTAAGTCCTCCATTACTAAATTTGCTATAACAGCAGATAATGGAGAACCCATTGCTGTACCGAATATTTGTTTATATATTGTGTCATTGTACTGAAAATATGTAGAATTTAAGCAAAGTTTTGCAGCCAACATGAATTCATTTTTTGGTAAATTTGTATAATTTTGAATTAAATTCCATTTTTTGTTTATAATGTTTAATGCCAAATCTGTAGGAACATTTGTGAATAAAGATACAACGTCTAAACTGATAATTTCATGATTACACGGTACGGATTTTTTTTTAATGAAATTAACAAATTCCCACGAATTTTTTACATGATACTCTGTAATATTGTAGGAAATACAGAGTATCATGTAAAAAATTCGTGGGAATTTGTTAATTTCATTAACAAAAAATCCGTACCGTGTAATCATGAAATTATCAGTTTAGACGTTGTATCTTTATTCACAAATGTTCCTACAGATTTGGCATTAAACATTATAAACAAAAATGGAATTTAATTCAAAATTATACAAATTTACCAAAAAATGAATTCATGTTGGCTGCAAAACTTTGCTTAAATTCTACATATTTTCAGTACAATGACACAATATATAAACAAATATTCGGTACAGCAATGGGTTCTCCATTATCTGCTGTTATAGCAAATTTAGTAATGGAGGACTTAGAGCAGGTCTCACTTGACAAACTAGACTGTCATGTGCAATTTTATAAGCGGTATGTAGATGATTGTATATGCTGCATACCAAATGATAAAATTGAGCATGTTCTACACACATTTAACACATATCATGATAGGTTAAAATTTACTTTTGAAAGAGAAAATCAAAATTCTATAAACTTTTTAAATGTAAAGATACTACATGATAACACACAAATAAAAAACAAACTGGTACATTAAAGACACTAGTAGTAGTAGGCATTTAAACTATTTTTCAAACACTTCGGTAAATTTTAAAAAAAGCGTAATTAACAGTTTAGTAGATCAGGCTATTAAATTAGCTCACCCTGATTTTAGAAAAGAAAATTTAAGCAAAGTAAAAACAATACTAGAAAAAATAGTTATCCTAAAGAGTTTTACAATAAATTAATCACAAAAAGAATAAATAAAATATATAACACAGGTACAAAATCAAATAATAACATATACCACACTATACCATATATAAACAATTTAAGCGACACAATAAAACACGAATTAAAAAATCAGACATTCACATAACTTTCATACCTACCAACAATAGACATTTATTCACAAATTTAAAAACACCCATTAAACATGATAATCAAAGTAATGTCGTTTATAAATTAGATTGCAAAGATTGTAATAAATGTTATATCGGACAAACCAAACAATATTTAAAGAAACGAATTTATAACCATCAATACACTGTTACACATAACGTCACCGCTGAAACTGCTTTATCTAAGCACTCTAAAGATAGACGACATAATTTTGATTTTCAAAACACTAAAATTTTAAAAAAGGAAAATAATTATAAAAAAAGATTAATTTACGAAATGATATACATTAAGAAAGATGAAAACGCGGTAAATTTTAGAACGGATATTGATAATTTAAGCGTTATTTACAATAATTTAATTCACGCATGAATTTTATTAATTTTAAGCTCTTGACTAGGTTTTTTTGCCATGTTTTTCCCTAGTCCTTGAACAGAATTGTTAGAGCTTGACAAAAAATAGATTGATATACGAATAATTCAAATCATTTCAATTCTAATGTTGTATTAAATTATTATTCCTTCATTATTACTTGTGAATATAATTAAAATTCGATATATCAATGAATTCTTTGTTTTAATTAATTTTGTTGATAGGCATGGCAATTTATATTTATTTTATTAGTAATTTGACACATATTAAATGTCAATTTCTTCCACCGAAGAAGTTATTTAACGAAAACATATTATTATATGTTATGGAATAAATTGGTATTTAATTATTTATTGTTTTATTGACCTCTAAGTGGAAATAAATCAGGAAATAAAAGATAAATATTTTTAATAATACCGTTTCAAATTTGTGATTAAAAACCGTCTTCTAGACATTTAAAAACATGTACCTTTTGGTTTCTATTTGACTGTAAGTACTTTAATCATAGTTATTTTAGTAAAAAAAAAATTTTCTGTAGGTAATATTATAATTTGTAGTTTCTAGACTTGTGATGGCTAATTGCCGAAACATGTATCTGGAGTAAATTAAATATTTTGTAAGGAATAGAGCATTATTTTTATTCTACATTTTATAATTGTTCTAGTCCGTCTTAAGGAAATTAGTTGTATTAGATTTGATTTTTAGTAGAAGTAATCTTTTCCATTCACGGATGTTTTCTTTATCAAATTATTTCCATTCTTCACTGCTGCTTCCACTTTTCCGTTGCTTTTTGGATGTGTGGACGCAGTATGTTTGAACACCCATTGCTTACAAAATTTGTCGCATTATTTATAATCCCAGGTTCTGGTAGGTCATGTCGTGCGAAATTACTCTTATGTATCTTACCATCCAGATGTAATTAAGTATTTAATTATTCAGTTAGCAACTTGACGTCTATCCACGCTTATGGTATATAGCCATGAGCAAAACTTGCCCAAAAAATTTTGGTTAGTAATGGTAGAAGCAGCTCCGATCCTTGCTGCAACAGGACTGGGAAGATGCCGTCTTCTCCTGGAGATTTGTAAGGCTTAAAGGAGCTGAGTGTCCATTTCAACCTTTCATTTGTAAACATTTTCCCAGAGAGACTCATGTCCTGCCTACGAGGTCGTGAAGCTTCCTCTTCTAGCCAGCCTCAAGTCCTCCCCATCTTTTATCTCCACTGAACTAGGAAAACGTGTCTGAGTTAAAGTTGTCAGACTTTCCTTTGCGTTCTCAGTGCGACTTCCCTCGTCTTTTCGTAAGAATCCTATTCCGTTAGAGTGGTCTTTTGAGGATTTTTTGGAGTCGCATTGCAGGAGAGAATTCCTCAATCTCCTAGCAAAAGCTTGTCCATGTTTTCCTCTTGACCCTTCTCAATTCCTTATTGTATTCAGTTAGGGCAGCCTTATACTGCTCCCAATCATTGATTCATAGCCTTAATTCTAAACTTGTCTAGCTCTTTGTTCCACTACGGTACATCTCTGGAGTTGCAACTTTGTGTTAGAGCACAACTTTTTTTATATGATGTTATGATCGCCTTGCAAGTTGAGCGCATTGATATCAATGTCCTCAATAGTTGCAGGTTGGTTCATATCGTAGTCAATCTCTGTTCTGAAATTTGCATGATATAAGCCCCAATCTATTCTCTCTGGATTCCGGTATTCCAAGATGGGAGTCGGGACCAGTAAATCGAATCGTATCTGTTTGTGATCCGACATGGACCCTTCGTCCGATACATACCAATTCTGTATTTTGCCATTTTCCTTTTATAATAAAATTCAGCTTCATTGAACCTTACATCTCTTGCCGTTATTATTGTCTGCTTTTCTATGTTGTATAATCTATATTCCGTGTTTGTATAGCCCATCATAATGCACTTAACACATTTCTGATCAAACTTGTTCCTAAATTGGTCAGCGTCACTTGTAAGTCATTGTGAGGAGATCTATTTTGAGTATATGCTACAGCCCTCACCGCCTCGTTCCAAAATGTCTTCGGTAAATTTGCGTCTTGCATTATCGTTCTCGCCTTTTCCACTAAAGTACGATTATACCTTTCGGCTTTGCCATTTTACTGTGCCGTGTATGGAGTCGAGTAGCCAGTAACTGTTCCATTTTCTCTACAAAAATATTTTAATTCACCCGTAACATATTCTCTTCCATTATCACATCTGAGCACTGACACTTTTAAATCAAATCTTGATTGTACCATATTAACATACCCTCTAAATCAATTGTAAACCTTACTCTTCTTCTTTTCAACAATGAATACTTGAGTAAAACTAGAATAATCATCAATAAAAGTTACGAAATATTTACCACCGTCAGGACTTACAGGCGTTATAGCGTCCGTGTGCACAATTCCTAAAATTCTATTTGCTCTACGTCTACGACCAAAATTTAATTTAATTTGATTTCACAGAAACCAATTTTTCCAAACTTACATCATTAATACCCTTAACCATACTATTCTTAATCATATCTTCAAAGTTGCTCCGACAATAATGACCTAATAGTTTATGCCATAACTTAAATTTACGATTTTCAAATTCTATATTTAAACATTCATTCAACCTATTTAATTCAAAAATGACTTCATAAAGCCTATTTCTTGCAGAATAAATTCCCTTCTTTCTACATAAACACATTTCCATTTTTAAATACTACCTTAATATCTGCCATTTCTAATTTCCTAACTGACATTAAGTTTTTTTCTCAAATTTGGAATAAAAGGAACATCTTTTAAAGTACATTCTATTTTATTTTAAACTTTACTTAATACTTTGATGTTTCCTACACCTGTAGCTTCCATATAATTATTGTTTTTAGCAATAGCAATGTTTATTGGTTTTTTTAAATATAAATCAGAAAAATACATTTACTAAATAATCTATACATTCTTAGTCTATATGAAATAAAAGTTCATTAACACTTAATGACCACTTTCATTTTTATAATTTGTCATAAAACAAATACCTTGCTTCTCTGATTGACACTGCTCCATTTGATTTTCTGCAGAGTTTCCTCTTTACTATGTTCCTCAATTGCACCTTTTCTGTATTCTTTCCTTCCTTGGCCTGTATTACAAATACATCCACTTCGATGACTAAGATATGTACCTCTATTAAAAATTCGTTGTTTCGATAATTATCGCCATATTCACCGCACACATAATGTACTCCAAAATGATTTGTTGAGAACGCAGCAGATTTCACGTCAGCACGTCTTTATTTCCCTGCAATGCTTCCCATTTTTTAAGTTCACTTCTTAATTTGGTTTTCACATCTAACGTTATCTCTTCCTCAGCTATATTCTCTATGATTGTAACTATTGTCTCAAACGATGGTGGCAACGCAAGTAATATGCTACATACACTATCGGCCGTTTGCACCGCTAGTGATTAAGTGGTGATTTAAATTTAATCATAATTAAACTTTAAATTCCTTTGCACCAACACTTTAATTAATGATGGAAGGCCTGAATTTGTGATTATCTTTAATTAGAACCTGAGGTACGAATTAACTGATGATTAAAGTTGGCGCATGCGCAGTTTCTTTGTGTCTGCCTGTCAAAACTGTAGTTTATATCAGTTTATATTGGTTTATACCGTATTTGGGTTCGTGATAGTTGCTACTTATTCTTGTACTGCTTATTAGTTATTACATATTTCTACGAATCTGTTTTATCGTATTGTGATAATTTTCTCGACATTTTGACTGTGTGAAGAATAAGTTCCTAGACACGTAAGTAGCTATACTTATAAAATTTGGGTTAGGTAAAAAAAGTTAATTTTTGTATATTTTAGGCGAGGGATAGCAGTTTGCGTCGCCATGAATGTTTTAGATGATATTGAAGAACCAGATATGGATGACTTGAATGTTTTGAATTTTATTGAATATGGTATTCCAAGGGATATATTTGAAAGAAGTGAATATTTTCAAACAATGGATGATACAACATTTCAGAGAAGATTTCGTCTATCGTCGGGCCCGTGGCCTAGTGGCTTGCACACTTGCCTCGTAGTCCGGCAGTACCGGGTTCGAACTCCGGTGCTTCCTTTCTGAGTTTGGTTTTCTGTAGTTTTCCAAATTCCACGGCAAATGCGGAAAGGTTACATCTTAAGTCGGTCTACAGCCGCAGGCGTAATAATAACTCATGGCCAGCCGATGCCCCCTGTAATTGGCGCAAGCTGTTGGGGGATGCTAAGGCATGAATTATTATTATTATATAAAACATATTGTGTTAAATCTTCTTACTGAAATAGAACACCTTTTAGAATTCCCAATAGACATGTAAGTGTGTACCTATAAAAGTCGACATTTTATCGTATATAACATCTTCAATTTTTCAAAAACAACTGTGTATCATCAATGAACCAATTACTGACATGTTTGAGGCTTTATTCTACAGGTGGGCGTTTGGAAACAGTTGCAGATTTTATGGGTATGCATACATCTACTGTATCCAGAATAGTGTCAAAAGTCTCTTCAGCAATTGCTGGATTGCATGAACAATATATAGCAATGCCTATCAATCAAGAAATAAGAACACAACAACAGTTTTTTGATATTGCGCCATTTCCAAAAGTTCTTGGTACCATTGACTGCACACATTTTAGAATAACATCTCCAGTATGAAAAATAATATGCAATATATGAGTACATTCAAACCATTTTTATACTGGTCCTTTCAGGTGGAAACGATCCCCAAGTATTTCGTAATAGGAAAGGCTATTTTTCTATAAATTCTAAATTTTTATGTGACGCCAAGCTGAAAATAATGAATGTAGTTGTGCGTTGGCCTGGCAGTACACATGACAGTACAATTTTTAACCATAGTACATTGAAACAGAAGTTTGAGGAAAATCAATATAGAGGTTCTATTATATTAGGTTTGTTTGTTTTTTGATGTTCTACAACAAGGGTATTTTACTGATTTGTTTCTTTTTTATAGGAGACAGTGGGTATGCCTCCAAAACATATTTATTGACCCCTCTCTTAAATCCACAGACAGCTGGGGAAAATCTATATAACGAGAGCCATATTAGAACGAGAAATGTAGTGGAGAGGATGTTTGGTGTCCTAAACAGACGCTCTCCAATACTAGCATATGGCTGTCGTTTAAAGCTGGATACTTTTATGGTTATAGTAGTTGCTACCTCAGTACTACATATAGCCATAAACATGGGTGAGGAGGTGCCATTACTACCAGAGGACATCAACGAGGACAATTTGAATAAAGAAATCATAAATGCACAAGTTCCGGAACTGAACAATGAGGCCGCCGATGATGTAGCTGCCGCAACACGGGCATTGCTGATTCGTAATTATTTCAACAATATGTAAGTTATTGATGACGTGAACATGTTACAGATCTATATGAATTTGTATTATCCAATATGTATATACCCATTTGAAATGGTCAATAAACATACTTGTCTTGGTCATACTTGAACCATTTTCGAGTCATTTTCGTTTTTGTAAGAACACATTTCCTCAACGCGTTTATTAATAAATAGCAACATTTTAACAATAAATTACATACATATGGTGTGAACATAAATTAAAATTCTAACAAATTATATAAAAAAACTAATAACAATACAAAATAAATAATAATAAATGGAGAAATAAACTTAAAAAAATTCTAACAAATTATATAAAAAACTAATAACAATACAAAATAAATAATAATAAAGAAATGGAGAAATAAACGTAAAAAATTCTAACAAATCATAGCTAGAACAGAAAAATAAAATGCAATTCTAAAATATCCAAACAAAAAAAAGTCCTAGTTCCATGACTGCATTTCTTTTAGATATGTTCTTTGGTATGTCCTTTTAAAAGTGGCAATTGGTTTTTTTTTAGTTCTAAGTCTAATTGTAATGCATGTGTTTTTAATTGATATTCTTCACTTTTCCTTTTCTCTTCTATTTCTTGTTGCTTCTTCTCCCACTTATATTTTTGTTGAGTGTGTTCTTGTTCTTGTTGCAATAATTGCAATTGCAAATTGAGTACTTCCTTCTTTAAGTCCGCAGCTTCCTCATACTTCTTATTTCTTCCTCGTTATCTTAAGAAAAACATTTCAATTATGTTATATAGGTATTAAGCAATTGTTGAGCGATTTTTGAACGTGACTCCATTTACAGTTAAAAGATTCCTAAATTCATTTGAACAGAATTGTCGTCCATTATCGGTAACTAAAATTTCTGGTATGCCAAACGTAGCGAAAACTTCTCTACAAACTTCTATTGTAGTTTCAGTCGTAGTGTTTCGTAAAATCTTGACAATAGGAAACTTCGAATAAGCATAAACTATTATGAAGAAGTAATTATTTGGAAATGGACCCGCAAAGTCCGCATGAATGCATTGAAAAGGTCTTACTACTGGTTCCCAAATGCGAGTTTCTACTTTCACTGGGATATTTCTGACCAGGTTGCAGTTTTTGCAATTATTGATTAAATATTCAATATCTTTATCAATATTTGGCCACGACCAATAATTTCTGGCTAATGTTTTTCTTTTAGCAATACCAAAATGTCCAGTATGTAACTCGTTTAGTATGTTTTTCGGTAACGATTTGGGAATTACAAGTCTATGATTTCGCATAAGCACATTGTTGCACACAGTAAATTCATTTTCATTGATGTTTAGCCGCTCTTCAACTCCTAAACGCATACCCTTCTGTAACTTCTGAATTCGATTTTGTAATAAAGCATCCTTTTCATAACAAACGTTTCCACTATAATCGGTAGAGATTCAATAATATCTAAATTGAAAACATCAATAACATCATAATTATATTGTAATGTTATATTACACTTTATTCAATGTTTACAATTCCAATTGTCACTTGACAGATGATCATCCAGCTGTAGGTAATCTAAAAAGATTAAAAAAACACTAAATTAATTTAATATTCATTAAACTATAACCAACTATCTGTGTATTTCTTTAATTCAATTTAATTCTATTTTATAAAATATGTAACATTAACATGATTGCACACATGCGAGGTACTTGTTTAGAATTCATTAAATTAAATCTAATTCAACACTATCCAATGATAGAGGATGCGAAATTCTTCAAGTTGGCACCATCTGGATTTTTTTCGCATATGTGCGAGTCGATGTCATGTTTTGGCTCAGTAGCCATCTGACGCAGAAGGGGGGTGTTGCTCAGCATCTTATGTTAAGTCCAGCCAACGACAAAGACAGAAAGATGTTAAATACACCACAATATTATCAATCAATTAATTTGTACACAAACACACATAAATATTATAACACAATCACACAATTAAATTCCACACACACAGCAAGAAAAACGAGCCAGTTAGGGGGATTTTAAGAAGAAAAAGTAGGTGGTAATTAAAATCAACAACTTTTCGGTAACCCTGTATACAAAAAAATTTCCGACCGGACGTGCATGAATTAATTCATCAACCATCGTTGATTGCCGTGATTGACAGATGACTATCGAAAGGTATTTCTAAAGAAATTTAAAAGACAATTGCGAATCACCTATAAAAAACCGGGCGAGAGCAACAAACTTCCGCTTTTTGCATAGATCGTCGAACAGAGCGTTTATTTTCTACGTAAATTTTATTAAAATTACCCCGGTGCACCGTGGGCCCAAATCAACGATTATCTTCGAAAAAGTACTTTAAAACATCAAAATTTTCACCTAATTTTATCTTAATTACCCCTACAAAGAGGACGTCGTCATCCGTCTAGGCGCGCGAAGACAGAAGCTTCCAAAATCACACACACACACACACACGCACTCACACACGTAAGATAAGGTAATTTAATTTTAAGTAATTTTAAGTTTGAAAAGTTAAGAAAAATAATTTCTTTTTATGAAAATTAAAATTTATGAAAAATTTAAAAATTAAAATTGTTTTTTTAGTCAAGCTTTTTTTTAAGAAATAATAAATTTTAGTAAATTGAGTTAAAAAGGTAAAATTTATTTATTTTAATTAAGTCCCAACTAAAAGTTGGACAAAATTTCAAAAACTACCAAAAAGGGTCTTTATAAATAATAATTTAGTTGTGGTGATTGCCACGCCATTCTGCACAGTGTAAACAAATTTGTATAGGTTTTATTGAAGAAAATAAAATTAATTTTTTTTTGTAAAACTTCTTTCTGTCTTGTAAAAATTTTTTTTTCACTTGGAAATTGTTGTTCAACGTACGATAAGCTCTCGTATTCTGTTCTCTACACCTGCTGTAGAGCTAAGAATTCACGAACCCCTGAGATTAATTTCTTTTTAAACCCCACATTTCAATTTAAAGAGTAAAACTCAAATTTTTTTGATTTTTTTATAAAATCAAATTTCACATTACAATATATACAAGGTGACATAGAAAAAACTACAATGCATAGCAACATGTGATAGAGGACAGAGAAGTAATAAAAAAAGTTCATATACCTACACATACATATGTCCGATTGCTTTTTGTTTTGAAGTTAGAAGCTGTTGAAGTTAAAAGGCTTTTATTAAACAAAACAACATTAAAAAATATAGAATACATATTGGTTCTACATAAGGTGTTCAAATTGGTGACCTTGTTCCTGAATACACATTTTCAATCTTCGTGTTAATGACTGACGGCATCTTTGAAATATGTTAGCACTATTACGAAATCTATCAGCAGACTACACAGTTGTTCCATAATTGATCTTCACTATTTATTTCTGCGGAATACACTTCACATTTCATAAATCCCCAAAATGAAAAATCGAGAGGACCAATCCGCCTATTTCCAAATTTTCGTTGTAGAAATTCCCTTACTCTCTTAGAATAGTGAGCTGGCGCTCCGTCATGCATGTAGTACATTCTTTTTATAATACTCATTGGAACATCTTCTAATAAAGTGTTCAGTTCATTTTCCCAAAATTTTCTGTAGAGTTTGCCCGTCAATCGTCTGGGCATTCGAAATAGACCAATTAGATAATTGTCGATTATACCTGCCCACCCATTAAAGAAAAACCCATACTGGTGATGCCGTATAACGTTCTGATGAGGGTTTTCATCGCTCCAATAATGCATATTGTGAATATTCAAAACGCCATAGCGACTGAAACCTGCTTCATCGGTAAACAAAATTAATGGTGGAAAGTTTTGCTCTTTATTTTGCAACCACTCGCAAAATTAAGTAGGAAATCCTGTTCCTATAGATGATGAATTTTTTGGAAATGAAATGGATGGAGAAGTTGATCTCAGAGGACTTCGCCCTAACAGATTCACGATTTATATTCGATAGAGCTGGTTACTTCTGGTGCTTATTTTAGGATTGTCTTCTACTATTTGCAAAATAGCTTCTTTATTTGCAACAGTAGGACGAGTTCTCTTACGCCCAGAATTATATTTTGGGTTTTTAAAGCAACCATCTTTTCCCAAACGCCTATGTACGTCAATAAATATCCTAACATTAGGAACTTGCCTTAATGGGTATCTCTATCGATAGAGCATTGTGCTTCGGAAGCATTTGAACGAGCTTCGCCGTAACACATGAAAATGACCCTGTATTTCACGAAAGTATAGCGTACCATTTTGAACGAAAACTTTCAATAAACAAAGAAATATTGCTTTCACATTTACCAAATGTTTTGTTTCATGAAAAAATATCTTTTATTGCCTAGGTAAAAGTAAAAAAACAAGAACAATATAAAAAACACCCTGCATTTTTCCAACCGCCAATTAATTAAACATATTTTTATTTTTAAAAATATGTCGTCCGGAGGTGGAGTCGGTGGATAGGCAACAATTTTAATACCGAACTATTTATATATAAAAGCAGTCGGGCATGTGTGTATAGGAACTTTTTTGTTATTTCCTGTTCCTCGATCACATGTTGCTATGCATTGTAGTTTTTTTCTATGTCACCCTGTATAATGCATTTTCCAACCACCAATTAATTAAAAATATTTTTATTTTTAAAAAAATATCGTCCGGAGGTGGAGTCGGTAGATAGGCAACAATTTTAACACCGACGTTTTTATATATACATGTACATACGGCAAGAAAAATAAATACTTCGGTGTTAAAATCATAATTATAAGTATCATTTGTGCAGACTGGTAATCGTGATAAACAATCAGCATTTGCATGTAATTTTGTATTTTTATATTTTATTTCATAGTTGAATCCCTGTAAGAACAAAGCATAATGCTGCATACGAATCGCACTATAAAATGGTAATCCCTGTGTTGGTGAAAATATTTGCAGCAAAGGTGCATGGTCGGTGAACAAAGTAAATTTCCGTAAAGATATCCTAATAGTTGTCTTACTCGATCATGTACCCCACCACAGATAGAATTACTTCACTCAGTTGAATTAGATTTAGTTTTCTAATCCAATCTCGTCCTAACAATGGGTGTTTATCATTATTTGCAATATATAAATTTAAATTGTAATTTTTGTTTTTATTATGTACTAAGTGTTATGTTTAGTCAAATTATTATTCTGCAAAATGTCAATATTAAAGTCACCGCATATAAACAAGTTCTGGCAGTTTCTGTGGTAATCTAAAATGTGTTTAAATTTGTCCCAGAAAATTTCGAAGTTGGCCCGTGGGGCTTTATAAAAAGATAAAATTGTAGCTGAAGGCTTATTTAATTTAATTCCACAATATTCAAAATCATACTCACAAACAAAATTATTCAATATTACATTTTCAACAATTATGCCTTCTACAACAAGAATTAAAGCACCACCGCATCGCGACTGCGACCTAGCAAAATAGCTGGATATATAATAATTATTAAAGGTAATACTGGTAATTTGATCCGCAGTTAACCAATGTTCGCTAATACATGCTATATCTATATTATTATCCATCAAAAAAAGCTCAAATTGTGACAACTTACTAAATAACCATCGTACATTAAGGTGGAGGACCCTCAGCATACCTGCTCGTCGATCCAAGAAAAATCCTCCCGGTCCCCCGCAATGATTGTGTCATTCGAAGTGTCCAATATTGTTGAGGATAGAATTTCCTCCGTCGTCGAAGATGGTAACATATTTGAATTCGCCGTCGTCCCGATATATAGTTCGGCGTTGCTATTTCCATCGGTTTCTTCGGTTTCTGTATCCGCTTGTTCAGGTCTTCCGTCTGTTGCTCCATGATGTAAAAGATCGATCGTATTGATCCTCAGTAATCCCGTATTTCGTTGTTGTAGATATTGGAATCAAGTTATTAAAATTGACATGCTTTCCTATTGCAGGATTGTCGTATGTCCTCCGGTGTGAGTCAATAAATTTAAAAACGGCTCGAACAATTTTACGTTTTCCACTATAACGAACATGTGGATTATATTTCTCAAGGTCAAAGCTGTTTAAATGATATCTGCAGACATCGATCCATGAGACATGATTCGATCTTTTAGAATAATCGCTTAGCAGGCAATTTATGTTTCCGATAAATTTATTTAAAACAGGGCGATCCGCCAGTGGAGGAATAGCTAATTGGATAACATTGGTGTGTAGTAGTTTTGCAAGAGTTTGCTGGATCTCCTGATTTGGTACAACATGTCCCCGTAATGCATCATTTAGACCAGCTCATAAAATAACATAATCTGATTTACCATAGTCCGATACCAAGCGCTCCACATCGCTGACTACGTTCTCCCAACAGGCATTGGGCTTAAAAATGCAAGTGGCTGCGTACTCCGTTTGCAGCTTTTGTACAATCTCGCTAATATAACGACCTTGACTATCACTAAGAAACAATATTTTTCTCTCACATTTATTAAATGGACGATGCACTTTTAATTGGTTGAATGTTTGGCTCATTTTTAGCACTCTGTATGTCCGATGCTATCTTACGCACTTCAGAAATTTTCCTGGCTTCATTGAAATTATTTTTATTTTCACCGGTTCCGATCTTGCTTAAAGAGCTACTGCATAGTTTATTTAATTTAGACTTTACTGCCACCAGTTCCCGTTTCAATTTTAATATCACGTTATTTAGTTTCTTTACCGCAGACATTTGCGTTCTACAGAAGCACTGATTGTAACAACCGCTGTTTATATATTTTCTTTTTCTACGGTTCATTTCAGTTCTATTATCCAGTTCATTCAATTTAACTTTTACCGTTGGTTCAATATTATCATCGTTTATATCGATCGTACTTGAGTTTAATATATGTTTTAATTTTTTCACTAGTACCGCCTTTTTACCGTTGCACTCTATACCTCTTTTTTCAGCTGTCCTTGTAATTCCTTAACACGTAGCGAATTTATTTTGCATTTCTTAATATCGTTATTACTTAATTTTTCTTTAACCGTAGACATGATTCACCCAATCTTTATATCAACGAGAAGTATAATTTGTATTACACACAATGGTATGGTTTTTACAATTTAATAAGTATTAGAAACTAATCTGTTGATTAATAACACATGCGTAGCGAGAGACACATCTGCACCGTGCGGCTATCTCGACTATTTGTCGATTATTATTATTATACAAAAACATTCACGTCACATTACAAAAACATGATATAAAAAGATTTATACATACATTACACCCTGACTTCTAAATTAATATTTATAATTAACAAAAACCAAAGGCTCCGTTTCTACATATGTGTATTTATCAAACTCTAAATCTAGGGAACTCCTACTACTACCCTTTCTGGGGCTTTGAGGTGACTACGTCGCCGCAATTGTCTAGGCGTCATAGCTGTCGCAACCGAGGATTCACCCAAACCGTTTCCGATTTTAGGGATCTCATCTTCCTGAATTAATTTCGCCAATGAATCCCCGCTTACGTGATCCACTTCTAATGTGGACCTGATGTCACAGGCTGCATTATTTTCAGCTATCATGTAACTATGATTTGTTTTCAATTGATTAATGTGGCGCTTCCACATCAACCCTCCGTCCACCTGCACAATGTAAGTTCTTCGACCAATTGCCCTGCAAGATCCTACCTTTACACCATTTTGGAAATTTAGATCTATAGTCGCGCACCCAAATCATTTCATGTACTTGGTAAAGAATTTTTGCTGTATTTCCAGTTTAGGGTTTTCATTTTTACTCTTCTGTATCGTGCGCTTCATGATCTTCACGGCGCTTTCTCCCAGCCCATTGGTAGCTGGGTAATACGGAGCCCCCTTTATATGTAAATCTCTAAAGGAAATCCGAACCTCGCAAATAATTCATCAAAAATACGGATGCAGCCATGACTTTTAAATTTGCGGTCTCGAAACATTCAACCCATTTAGAAGTAGCATCTTCAATGACTAAACGATTTCTATTATCAATTGGACCAAAGTAACCAGCGTGTAAACGAACCCGTGGATCCTTAGGCCAATTTCATGTTAGTAACGCTGCTTTAGGTGAGTTATCCACATATACAGTGCATGATTCACAATTTGTCGCTAATGCCTCGATTTCTTCATCTATCGAAGGCCACCACACATATGAGCGCGCTAAAGATTTCATTCTTACGATACTCATTAAACTATGCAATTCCTTCAACAATACGCTGCGTAACTCTTGAGGTACCACCAGTCTATATCCTAACATTAAACAATCTTGTTCTAAAGAAAACTCTGTTTTTCGTAGTATATATAATATACAGGGTTCTGCAATAGTGCGTCAGGCTTCCATAGCTCCCTCACGAATTAAATTAAGAATTTCATTCATTGCCGACTTATACTGTATTATAGGGTGTATCTTAAGAAAATATTTTCAGTAATGGTGACCTTCCGGTTGTACCGGAAGTAGAAGATTTCGCTTACTTTTTTTAAATTTGTTTGTTTGTTTGTTTCTTGTCTTCTGTTGGTCACTTTTGTAATTTGCATCAATAAACAACATGCTTGTTTTTCCATGGCCGCCTTTGTTTCTTCGTAATGCGCATCTCTCCTGAAAATCCAAAAAAAAAAAACGAAAATATCTCGAAAACCGTTAGAGATAGACGCCATAATACCTGTATAAAATTGAAACAAAATTAAATTTTACATCGATTTGTGTAAAAATTACTATACTGTTCTATTTAAAAAAATCAAGATCTCATGATTTTAGAGTTCGAAAATTACAGATGCCCATTTAATAGTCATGTAATTTAAACGCAACAATTTTCTAATAAAAGACGTGTACTCTTTCATGCTTAAGCGAAAACTGAAAACCTCATCTGTCTAACTTTCACAGTTTCGGAGATATTTCCAAATTTCGAATACGCTGCTACAGTTATTTTTTTCAAAAAACGTCATGTAATTCGAAAACGATGCGACGTATACCTATTGTATGTATAACAAACTGCCATTTAAATTTAACTAGGAATCCAAAAGTGCAATAATATATAGGGTGTTCCTTTTAAAATAACAAAGTTGGTATCTACTTCCGGTACAACCGGAAGTTCACCATTACTGAAAATATTTTCTATACATTCGATACACCCTATAATATAGTATAAGTCGGCAATGAATGAAATTCTTAATTTAATTCGTGAAGGAGCTATGGAAGCTTGACACACTATTGCAGGACCCTGTATATATATATATATAGTAATATGGTCGAAACTCGATACTTGGTGCAACCGTAGGCCATCCGTTTCTTACATAAAATATTACTTTACTTAAAATCATGCCAGACGCCGTATATCCCTTAACCTGTTCATAATTAACTGGAATGTTAGATTCTTTCAAAAAATTCAGATATGAAATCTCAGAGTGCAAAGGCAAACTCCCAATGCAATAGTCATCTTTTTCTGTTTCTACTGCTGACCTGGACAAAAAATCTGCTATGTTATCCTGCAATCTTACGTATTTTATCTCGAAGTCAAAAACAGACAAAATGTGAGCCCATCTCTGTAGACGTTTGGCTGCAAAAATCGGCAATCCCCGTTTATCACCCAATATCGCAAGTAGTGGTTTATGATCCGTACACAAAACAAATTTTTTACCGTAAAGATATTGAAAAAATTTCTTTAAACCAAACATAATTGCCGCTGCCTCCTTCTCAATTTGCGAGTATTTCAACTCCGCCGAAGTTAACAAACGAGAGGCAGATGCTATTGGTCCCTCGCGTTTTTCATCAGCGATATGACTAACAGTGGCTCTTAGCGCATAATGTGATGCATCTACTGTCAGTATAATTTGCCGAGAACTATCAAAGTGGGCTAGCATTGATGATGACAACAATAATTCTTTGGCTTTCTTAAAACTAGTTTCACATTCCCGTGTCCAATCCCACGCAACATTTTTTTCAATAACCTATATAGTGACCTTAAAATATCACACGCCATTGGCAAAAATTTGCAATAAAAGTTTATCATACCAAGAAATGATTTAACCGTATTGGGACGTTTAGCTTCGTTGATTGCCTTTAGCTGTACCCCAGATGTGTGCAACCCATGCCTATCTATAACGTGACTCAAATAATCGACGGATTCTTTGAAGAAAAAACCTTTTTTTCTTACTCGTAATCCACATTCATGTAGACGTTCGAAAACCTGATTCAGCCGATTTAGATGTTCTGCATCATTTTTTTCTGTAACTAAGATATCATCTAAAATACAAACTACGCCGGGTAGAACAAACATTTGGTCCATAATATTTTTAAATATTGCCGGTGCACACGTAATACCATATAGCAACCGCGTATACGAAAACAGACCTTTATGTGTTGATATTGTTACCAACTTCCTAGACTCTTCGGTAAGTAAAATTTGTTTGTACGCTTCTGATAGATCGATTTTCGAAAATTTAACTCCTCCTTGTAATTGAGAAAATAAGTACTCGATACGAGGCAATGGAAAATGTTGAACCTGTAATTGTGGATTTAAGGGTTAACCGGAACGGAATATTTTTCCGATGTAAAGTATAATGGGTTGCTTAGTTTTTTTTTAGCTGTTCGCCCCGACACCTGTCAATCATCGGCTCCTCACTGCAGAGTGCACTTATTGTTTGAGTCGTAAAATGCAAATGATGGTAAGCGGTCCTTGGAGACCCGAAATCTAGTTTGCTGCTATTTTTCGTTCGTAAATTTGAATTCACGAAATGTTAGGGGGTTCGCGGTCAATTAAGAAGTTTATTTTGACAAAAAAATTCTACGATAATATAAGTTCTGACAATAATTGCGATAACGGGTTATTCTCACCGGCCGATACCCCAACGCAGCGTGGTGGTTTGGCGCGACGTCATAAAATGTTGATATTTGTGTATTCTGGACCATTTTCTAATCTAAGACCCAAAATAGAATCCTTTATGTTATTATTATAAATACCGAAGAAAACATTACCTGATAACTACCTGATAATTTTCAGTCAATAATTTCTTTTGCGCAAGATATACTATAGATGTACTATCGCGAGCATTTTAAACGACTCAAACTGCCATAAAACGTATCTATTGTAGGCTTTCCTTACTTGGAGCAATATTCAGGTATAATAAGCCGTATAGCCACATGCCGGAGGGTAGACACATTTAAAAGAAATATAAGCGAAAAGAATTATGAATATATTTGACATGAATGTGATGTACTGAGCGAAGAGCTAGACCGTACTCAAGTTTATTGAATAAGAGAAAATGTCATCATTTTTCTCAGGGAAAATATTGATCTAACAACAATTATTGCAAAAATTATAAACTTACAGATTAGGACACGTAATTATGGAAAGAATTGAATATTATTTTATTAGAATGTGGTCAATGTTTTAATTAAAACAGCCGATAATAGATAACGTATAGAAATATTATGTGATTAACGTTTTTTTACAAGAAGTCTAAAATTAAACGAGGTATACTTCTAATACTAAAATATCTATTATTTCTTAGCTTTTTGTGAAATTTTATTTAATATGTGGGTTTTAATTGAAATAGTACTGATAGTACTAATTTACTGACATTAACAATACAAAATTTGATGAAGAAATATAGTTGTTTATAGATGCACGTTATGGTTATATAAGAGAAGATTAATGATAATAATTGTCGGTGTTTGTTTTACCGGATTCTTAAGAACTTTAAACGTTTGTATAAATACGACAGTTATACTAATTTAATAAGAATTTAAATCCAATAATAGTTATTTCTTAGAACAGTTTGCACTACTGAAGTAAATTCAATATAATTTCTTAATGTACAACTAATTGTCAACCGTTAACTACCCGGAAAATGTTTAATTTATAAAGACCAGTCAGATGCCGTGCAATACGTTTTCAATTGTCTCGTCCAATAAAGTCCTAAATCAACTGATAATTACCTTAGATATATTTCGCACTAATAAAAAGTTTATATAATATTCAGAAATAAATATTTCTTTAAATTGATATTTAATTTTAATCATTTCTTAATGTTTTGCAAACATTGGTTTTCCTTCATCATATTTCCTATAAACACAATAGTAATATTATACAGGGTGTAACAATAGTGCGATATTCTTCCATATCTCCTTTGTTGTGCAAAATACAGCAAATATTTAAATACGAAAGTTGTTTAGTTTTATGAAATTTATATTATAAAATTATTCTACGATATACAGGGTGTTTAGTTTGCCCGTAACCACCAGTAACTTTACATTTTTAAATGGAATACCCAATATATTATCACATTTTTGAATTGCCTGTGGAATTTTAAGACAACTTTATATAAGATAATATTCAGTTATTTTCATTAGTTTGCAAGATATTTACATTTGAAAATTTTGACATTTAGCTATCTTCAGAAGTATGCCATTATTTCGGTAACGGAAAAATATAACATTATAAAACTTAACATACCGTTAGAAGCATCTTCTGTCATGACAATAAACAGATGTAGACTTAAATACGTTATACAGAGTGTTCTAGAAATCAATGTATTTTTGAAACAATTGAATTGCAAAAATCTCCACTTTTTCAAATTGAAATGCTATATTTTTACGGGTTAATTGAAAGCAAAATTTTATTACCTATCAGTATGAATAAAGCATGTATGTAGTTAAAATTAATGGTTTTAGAGATATTTCAAATTATTTCATATTTCTGTATGCTGCTATGTAGTTGCACTCTTAAAAAAAAACTTTAGAGACCAAATATTAAATAAAAATTTGAAAATTGAACTTTCTTTACTATTTGTCTGCTGTTCTGATATTTTGGTAAATCTACGTGCGTTTTAAATTGGTAGTTATATTTAAAATATGAAGGTACGTTAATGTAATGATTCTTTATTTTTCTTTTAAATAAACGATTTTTTTTTCACCCTGTGTAGCCTATTTTTAAAGATATAACAGAATATGAATACAGTAGAATGTTCGATTTACCAACACTTCGTTGTATCCAGACATACACATTAAGAAATGATTAAAATTAAATATCAATTTAAAGAAATATTTATTTCTGAATATTATATAAACTTTTTATTAGTGCGAAATATATCTAAGGTAATTATCAGTTGATTTAGGACTTTATTGGACGAGACAATTGAAAACGTATTGCACGGCATCTGACTGGTCTTTATAAATTAAACATTTTCCAGGTAGTTAACGGTTGACAATTAGTTGTACATTAAGAAATTATATTGAATTTACTTCAGTAGTGCAAACTGTTCTAACAAATAACTATTATTGGCTTTAAATTCTTATTAAATTAGTATAACTGTCGTATTTATACAAACGTTTAAAGTTCTTAAGAATCCGGTAAAACAAACACCGACAAATATTATCATTAATCTTCTCTTATATAACCATAACGTGCATCTATAAACAACTATATTTCTTCATCAAATTTTGTATTGTTAATGTCAGTAAATTAGTACTATCAGTACTATTTCAATTAAAACCCACATATTAAATAAAATTTCACAAAAAGCTAAGAAATAATAGATATTTTAGTATTAGAAGTATACCTCGTTTAATTTTAGACTTCTTGTAAAAAAACGTTAATCACATAATATTTCTATACGTTATCTATTATCGGCTGTTTTAATTAAAACATTGACCACATTCTAATAAAATAATATTCAATTCTTTCCATAATTACGTGTCCTAATCTGTAAGTTTATAATTTTTGCAATAATTGTTGTTAGATCAATATTTTCCCTGAGAAAAATGATGACATTTTCTCTTATTCAATAAACTTGAGTACGGTCTAGCTCTTCGCTCAGTACATCACATTCATGTCAAATATATTCATAATTCTTTTCGCTTATATTGATGTGATTGCTTCGGGTTTATCCGATCACTTTGCGCAAATAATTTTAATACCTTCAAGGACAATTGAGGCACCCAAACTGACCTATGAGCAGAGACGCATCGTAAACACTAATGCTCTAGACACTCTTGCCGAAAAACTTAGTATGGTGGAGTGGAACTTTATTCAAAATGAGTCTAATCTCAATATATGTTACGAAAAATTTATAGGTGCACTTAACAGCGCAATTGATGAATCGTGTCCAAAGAAAATCTATAAAATATCCAGCAGAAGCAAAAAAAACGAATGGATTACCGACGAAATAAAGCACAAATGTAGGACAAAAAGACAACTATATGAGGATATGTTGAATGATCGCGTAACAAAGGACGAATACGGTAGATTCTGTAAACATTTAAATATAGAGGTGCGAGCACAGAAACAGAAATATTATTCCAATTATATACTGCATTCAGGAAACAAAACAAAGGCTACACGGGACCTCGTTAGAAAAGTAACGGGAAAGGATAAAAAGAGTGCTACAGTGTGAGCAATATTGAAATAAGCAATGAAGGTGAGTCTCAGGCTGGGAAACTGGATTATATAAATGAGCATCTTATAAATATATGTGGTGACGCAGTTCATGGGGCGCCGATGAACATAGGAGCAGTTGCTGGGACGCCGGCCTGCATGTTTCTCTTCCCCGCGTCTGAATCGGAGACTTTCAATGTAATAATGGCATTGAAAAATACGGGCTCCGTCGGCCATGACGAAATATCTACTGCCATGCTGAAAAGGTGTGCTCGCCATCTGACACAACCATTGACACACCTAATAAACTCTGCTTTTGCACATGGGACATTTCCTGATGATCTTAAAAAAGCAACTATTAAATTAATACACAAGAAGGGTGACAAGAGCGACGTTAATAACTACAGACCAATATCTTTGTTATCTACCGTATCTAAGGTGTTTGAAAAGATAATACATGTGAGACTATACACGTACTTGATGAAAAATGATTTTTTCACCAAGATGCAGAACGGATATGTCAGAGGGAGATCTGTTGAGAGAGCTATGTACCAATTGGTAAATAGAATATTGAGGGCTGTAAATGGCGATGAGGACACAATGGGTATCTTTATGGACTTATCCCGAGCCTTCGACAGTATCAATTATGAAAAATTATATCTTAAATTGTCTTCGATAGGTGTGAGAGGCATCGCCCTTAATTTGATTAAATGCTACTTGACAAATCGGAAACAACGAATAATTGCAATAGACGAGGCCTCGGGAAATTACCTTTATTCTGAATGGAAAACTATTCTGCGCGGAGTTCCCCAGGGTTCGATATTGGGACCGCTGCTGTTCCTCATATATATTAATGATCTTCCTGATGTTTCAATATATCCACCTGTTCTGTTTGCTGATGACAGCTCAGTTATTGTAAGTACAAAGGAAAACTTGAACGAAGAGGTGGTGTCAACTCTGGAAACGTACGAATCCTGGTTTCGGAAGAACGATTTGAAGTTGAATATTGAAAAAACCAACCTTCTGTCTTTTAAATACTTCAGGCAGGAGCCTAAATCAATACAGTACAACAACAAAGTACTTACCACAGTCGACCAGGTGAAATTCCTGGGTGTCACGCTGGACTCCCGGTTGGATTGGAAGGAGCATGTTAGCAATTTGTCCACGAAAATATCATCGTTCGCATATGCTCTGCGCGTGTTGACTTCTTCTGTTAACATTGGTGCTGCTCTCTGTGCGTACTATGCATACATACACGCGCGACTTCGGTATGGTGTGATAGTTTGGGGCACGTCGGTCGGTGCTTTGCGGGTGTTCCGGTTGCAGAAAATGTGCCTCCGTTGTGTGTTTAACCTAAAGAGAACAGAATCTTGTAGAGGTGTTTTCGTTGAGAACGGTATACTTACTCTGCCCAGCATATATATATACGAGTGCGCTGTCTTCATTCGGGAAAACTATGAATTGTTCGGCGATCAGGAGCTCTCGCACAACTATGCTACGCGTGGAGCTTGTTCGAGGCACCTGCTGCCGCCACAAACCACAAAAGCTTTGGTTAGCCGAAATGTGAGCACACAAATGGTAAACATTTACAATCACTTGCCAATTGAACTAAAAAATAGACCGCTAAGGGCTTTCAAAAGCATTCTACGAGCGTATCTGGTGAGAAATGTGTTTTATAGTGTGACAGACTTTCTCAGTGTAAGTTTCTGCTTCACTCTTGCGGATGCTATCAGCCGGCTGGACCAATGAGTGGTGTATCGCGTGGTCATACCTACCCTCCAATGTTGGAAAGTTAGGAAGAGACAATCTTTTATTTATTCCATTGATTTTATTGATTTTATTATGTTTTTGTATTTTACAGTTCTGTGTGGTTGTGCTTTTAATGCTTTTATTGTTCAATTGCATTGTATTATTTTGACGTATTCTACGCATTTTTATGTATTGTATGGAATTGAATATATATTATTATTATTATTATTATTATTATTATATGTAGTGTATTTATCTTAAGAACTGTCAGTACATCATATAAGTGTGGAACAAAAATTCCAAGTGTAATTTTATCTTTTCTACTATATGGTCATAGATATAAGCAGAAATATCTATAAAACCATAAATTTTAACTACATACATGCTTTATTCAAACTAATACATAATAAAATTTCGCTTTCAACTAACCTGTAAAAAGCCTACTTCAGATCCAATACGTTAACGTTAAATTTCGGTAAATTGAGTTAAAAAGGTAAAATTTATTTATTTTAATTAAACAAATACAAAAAAATAATAAAAATTTCAAAGTAAATTTTTTTTTATACAGAAATTTTCTCCCAACAAAAAGTTGGACAAAATTTCAAAAACTACCAAATAAGGTCTTTATAAATAATAATTTAGTTGTGGTGATTGACACGCCATTCTGCACAGTGTAAACAAATTTTTATAGGTTTATTGAAGAAAATAAAATTAATTTTTTTTGTAAAACATCTTTTTGTCTTGTAAATTTTTTTTTAACTTAGAATTTTTTTTTCACTTGGGTATTTTGTTCAACGTACGATAAGCTCTCGTATTCTGTTCTCTACACCTGCTGTAGAGCTGAGAATTACGCGAACCCCTGAGATTAATTTTTTTTTTTTAAACCCCAAATTTCAATTTAAAGAGTAAAACTCATTTTTTTTTCTTGATTTTATTATAAATCAAATTTCACATTACAATATATACAGGGTGTTCCATTAAAAATAAACATCATGGACTATGCTAGATTTGTGTGAATCATCCTGTACATTCAAATGTATGTCTAAAAAGCGCACACTTGAATTTACAAGTTGACGCGTCCCGGGGTTTTTTATAATTTTCTAAAATAAGGACACAAACAATTTTATTCCATAAGTGGTTTCCACACTGTATATATGTATATATATATAAAGTTAATCATTTTTATCTGTTCTGACACTGACTGTAGACTTCAAAACGTGAAATTACTGCAACTAGTGCAGAATATGGGTTTCTTCTTCTAATTTAAATGAAAAACAGTAGTTTCCTACGTGACGTTTTGGATATATTTTAATCCTTCTTCAAACCTACATATGTATAAATATATAATAAAACTTAACTGTTTTTAAACCAAGAAACAATAACTTACACAAGGATAATCGTTTTTCTAAGTACAAGGCTCAAAAATATTGTGAAACAATTTTGAAGTTTGAAAACATATGCAAAATATTTGATAGACAATTTTGTACACAAAACCAGACATGTTAGATTTTAAATTTCGACATTTTAAAAACAATATGTATGTATATATTGCTGGTCCAATAATGTAAAATTTTGAGGGTTTTTAGTAAATATTAATTCGTGTAGGCCGTCTGACCTCGGAAACGTCTTCCCGCCTATAAATATTTCATCTTTGCTTGAAACCAGTTCTTTATCACCCATCATACATTTTCCATCAATATATTTTCCATCCTCATATAATGGGTGAGATTCGAGGTCTAAGCTGCGTTTGTACTATATAGAATAACGCTAGCAACTGATCTATTACAGCTGAATCTATGCTTAAATAGGTCAGAAGTAGACCAGAAGTGGACGAGAAGTTGATCAGAAGTTGTTCAGAAGTTGATTAGAAGATCCTCATAAGTTGTTCAGAAGTGGACCAGAAATTGATCAGAAGTTGTTCAGAAGGTGTTCGATCGTATCGATTAGGTATCGTGTTGACTTTTCCGCACAATTTCAGAACAGTTAAAAGTTGTTTAGAAATTGTACAGGTATAATTTATTCTCTTGTCAAATAAAGGCAGATGCAATTACCTTAAATTTAAACAGGTAAGAATAAAAAATTACAGGTCGGTAAGGGATTTACTTTATAATAATAATTTATAGCTTCAACAGCTGATCTATATCTGTCGTTCGAATACAAACGATTTTTCGCTCGCCCACAATATTTCTCTACAGCTTTTAACATAAGAAACATATTTTGACATAAAAATGCATTGTAGGGTTTATTTTATAGGTCAAAAAACCAGCAACTAGCTCAGGAAAAGACCCGTAATGTGCTTCCCTTATCAATTCTGAAAGCGCCATCGTTACAACTGTGTCTGTGTTGGCGGTGTCGGTGTTACAACTAATCAATCTTTCAGATTCCCGTCTAGTTACTACATTATGAATGAAACACGTTTTATTTATAATAATTTTAATCGCATGTATATCTGATTAAAATGCAGTATATTTACAAGATATACGATGGTTGGAGAGGAATTATTTGAAAATTAATTATAGTGATGGATACGTAGACTTTAAAAAATATTGGAAAAATCTAGAATGATATTTGTAAATCTTACTATAAAATATGTGTAAAGGGTCATCAAAATGCCGATTTTTTTAAGCAAATATGAAGATTGACCTATTGTTAATTTAGAGTACCTTACCAAATGTACCTAATTTAGTCAAAACCAATTTTCCTTGCTTTTTTTCATAGTAAAAATAAATTAAGTATGTGCACAACGTAATGTAGAAATTTGTTAAACTACCTATTATAAAAATCATGTATATCTTCTAATAAAAATATACATCAATTATGAACGTTTTTGTATATTAATGTGTTGGATTCTTTAATGGGTGCCATGTTGTAATTTTGATGTTAGCAGAACATCTTTTGTCTACCGTATACAGTAGCATCAAAGTTATGGGAAAACATACGTTTAAAGTTGGTGATAATGTTAGTATTAGTAAGTATACGTTAAATGGCTTGGTTTTAATAATACTCACAAAAGTTGGGTAAATAAAGATAAAATATTATAATTATATGTATGAGAATTGTAAATAAAACGAAAAATATTATATTGTATAACTTGCATTTTATTTAGATATAATTTTTTTTAATGTGGTGGGTGCTTAGTTGCAGTGACTCCGTAAGCTGTATCACTTGTCTGGCTATCACTGCAACTCTCGCGGTGTAGTTTTGTGTGTGTATGTTGTGTTCAATTGGCTTTGTGATAGCATCATATCGCCTTTTATGATGCCGCGCTGTTAATCACTTTGCTCCCAACAGCGAATGGCAAGTCGATCCGGGATTAAACTCTCTGAAAAAATGTCACCGTCCCTCCAGAGAATTGAACCCCGGCACCTATCGTCCTCCCGCAACGATAGTCAGCAGCCTAACCACTGCGGCCATCGACCCGTATTAAAATAATACATAATAAATATATTATGTACATTAAATATCTGTACAAAGCTTCTTGCAACCGTAACAATTTCTCCGGGATGGTGGTGGAGCATCGATGTGATCTTTCATCGCCAAAGTATTGTAATGCTTGTAGCAAGGAAGGTAATGTTTAAGTGCTACCCTTTTTTGATGGGGCATTAAATGCCATCTCTGCTCGTGTTAAATCCTATTCACTTTTGTTTTTAAAATGTATGTGGTTAAAGAAGGAATTAGATAGTCGCTTATACCATCCCACCTCCCACAATCTGTATCAATCTTTGTTAAAACTGCTTCAATCTTTTCATCCGTAATCTCCATTACGGCTTATTCTCTTTGTTTATTTTTACTTTCTCTAACTTTTTTGTTAGTATAAGTACATACTTCGATGTATGCTTTTAACTCTTGCAATTCTACTATATGCTGTTCTAATCTTATTCGTAGCTCTTCTCGATCCATACTGATTCTATAGGTTTTTTTATGTGTCGCTTTTGATGATAAATAGGAAAGCTTAATGAAAGCGTATGCTCTTACAAAGATATATATTAAAAAAAAATACATCCCACAATACAACACAATACAATCCCGACAATTCTGTTCGAGGACTAGGGAAAAACTTTGTAAAACCTACTCAGAGGTATTACAACAGTTCATAATTTCAAAATTAAACTAAATATTTTACATATTTGTTTAACGATTATATTAAATGATAGCCCGAGCGGCTCTTTCTATAAAAATATTTTTTCTATGTTGTTTGCATAGTATCGATTCTAAAATTTATTGTATTGTTTTGAATTCGATGATGAAATCGAATACGATCAGCAACAATATGTATCATGATATATTTGATCCTACAGAATATAATATACTGTTGTCATAATAGCATCTTTGAAATCTAAATAGCATATAATTAACATGAATCAGAATGCTTGTTTTTAATATTTAATATATTTTCTTATAAAAACAGAAATTTTTTTCGAAATGTTTACTGATTGTTGTCCATTGCAACTCTTTTATATTTACTTTCCCGTTAGTATAAGTAGGTATGCGTTTTCAACTTCTGCATATCTTCAATGTGTTCTTCTCATTCATACTGAGTGTAAATGGCTTATGTTACGTTTATATTACTATGCTATTCTTATTTGTATGTCAATTAAAAACATGAGATTTAATAAAAATAATTTATTAAAAATACACATTAGGTAGGTCAGGTGTTTAACAACAGTTCATAATTTCAAAATCAAGAAATACAGTATTATAAGTTATATACAAAACTTCTAACATATGCATACGTGGTGTTCTGTGAATTTGTGTGAGTAGCTAATAAAATTTTAATAATAAAAATATAAATCACCATCCATTTTCGTACAAGATTTTAGAACATGATTATAAAATGGTACAAAATCAGAACAGGGCTAATACACTAATTTTCTGATTGATTAATTCTTGAAGATGATATATGTTATTGTATGTCTCCGTTGATAGCACGATTTGTTACCCTCTACTTGTGAGACGAATAACTTGCAGACGTTTGCAGACGTCACATTCCTCTTCCGCGATTTTTTTATACATAGATTCATTGCAGTGTTTATAACGTGGTTCTTCAATTTCTATACATGCGGGTCTTGAGTGACGTTCATTTAACAATATAAGGTTTGAAGTAACGTCGTAGAAGCGGTCAACTTCTTGGTTGATGTTAGCTATATAATATGGAAAATAACAGTTGTTACATGGAAATGAAAATGTATGCGTTCTAACACCTATGAGATGAAATTTCTTTGGAATTAAGCAGTGTAGTC
Source organism: Holotrichia oblita (assembly GCA_023690525.1). Classification (NCBI taxonomy): domain Eukaryota; kingdom Metazoa; phylum Arthropoda; class Insecta; order Coleoptera; family Scarabaeidae; genus Holotrichia; species Holotrichia oblita. The sequence continues at coordinate 68,969,316 of CM043018.1, forward strand.
CACCACTCATTTTAATGGTTTCGACTAAAATGCATATAAAATATTAAATAATATATATTTAACACATAACTAAATAAAAATACTCACCAAAATATAAAAATGAAGTGACAAAGATTTGTATGTCGGAAAGGATTGACAAATGCTAAAATAAAACACGTCAAATATTAAAAAAACAATAAATAATATATTAAGCAATATATTATGTTTTTAATTAATTAATTAAATAAAAAGCAAAATAATGTACTCACCTTAAAGATCGTTGTCGGTAGAAGTTTTGTACGTCACTATAACTTAGCAAATACTAATAAACATCTAGTCAAAAATACTTCTTTTATAGTTAACTATAATTAGAACTTAGTCCGAAAATTATTACGTCAGTAATTACTTATGTACTGTCAAATCTATATTTTTCAAAATTACAAATTTATAAGTCATACGTTGCTACCCAAACACACATGTTGCCAGTCGAAACTTGTTTTTTCCTAGAAAAATTTTTCGAAAGCTATATTCCACACAAAATTATTACGTCAGTAATTAAGGTATGTGATGAGGGCCTGATGGGGACGCAGGCACTGAACGGGCTGTGGGTTCCCCACAGTCTGCAGGCACTACGTGTACCATCACGGACCTCCTTACAGACGCTCAACTGGTGGACGACCTCCTGCGAACTCCGCCAGGCGAAACACACACAGCAGGACAGGAACATCAACATTCCTGAAACTGCTGCAGATTAACCTCCACCACTGTAAGGCGGCCTCAGCTGCGCTACAAGATTTTGTGGTAAGTAAGAACATTGATATAGTTCTCATACATGAACCCTGGATTGCCATGGGTAAAGTAAGCGGCTTAGGGATTAGGGGATGGACCCTGATACACAGCGACATCCCCAATCCCAGAGCCTGCTTGCTTATCAAAACTAACTTAAATTTTCTGATGCTTAGGGATCACTGTTCTAAAGACCTAGCCGCAGTAAAAATCCAGTGGATGGAGGGTACCCGGGTAAGAAACCTAATTTTGGGGTCTGCCTACCTCCCGTACGACCAAGAGGGTTCACCTCCCACCCCGGAAGTGAGAGCAGCAGGTTGTCAAACACCTCTTAGAGGTGCACTTTCCCGGCTCTAAGACCATTCACACCCAGACTGGGGGGAATGTGTGGAACTGAGCTATGCTCAGATACCTAACTTAAGAGCGCGGAAAACTAATTCAAGTCCCAAAAATTCGATGGGCCATCGAATCCTTCAAACCCTTTAAATCGGCGGGCACGGACGGCATTTTCCCGGCATTGTTACAACAGGGCCTGGAGCCGCTGTCCCCAATTTTATGTACCCTACTAAGGGCTACCTTAGCTACGGGTTACATACCAAATAGCTTGAGAGAGGCTCGGGTGGTCTTCATTCCTAAACAGGGCAAGGCGTCCTACAGGGAAGCTAAGTCGTACCGGCCCATCAGCCTTACCTCTTTTCTTCTCAAAACTTTAGAGAAGATAATTGACAGACATTTGAGGGACTCCGTATTGGCAAAGCTGCCTCTAAACGAGAACCAATATCCCTATCAACCTGGAAACTCTTGTGAGCAAGCTATTCATGAGCTTGCCCGGCGATCGGAAATTGCCTTAAGCAACAAAGAAGTCGCGCTGGCTACCTTTCTTGATATAGAGGGCGCCTTTGACAGGGCGTCCTTTCTGTCGATGGGTAGGAAACTTCAAAGACGTGGAGTCGAGCCAACGGTGACAAGGTGGATCGACGCCATGATAAGAAACAGTTCATGTGTCACAGAACCTCTGCACCATAAAGGCGACCGTGGCAGCTGGCTGCCCACAGGGCGGAGTGCTGTCACCCTTGCTGTGGTGCCTGGTGGTGGATGGCCTTCTCTGCGATCTTCGGACGGCGGGCTTCCACGCACGGGCTATGCCGATGATATCACCATCATGGCGTGGTATCCGAGAGGATGCAAGTCGCACTCGGACTCGTGGAAAGGTGGTGCAAAAGAGGGTTAACTGTTAACCCTAGAAAAACGACCATGGTCGCGTTCACTCGAAGAAGGAAGTTTTCCAGACTTCAGTGTCCGACCATCTTCGGCTCAAAGATACCCGTATCCTCTGAGGTCAAATACCTGGGGGTGACTCGGGACGCCAAATTGACGTACAAACCACACGTGGAACAGGTAACAAACAAAGCCACGAGGGCCTTTTAGGCCTGCAGAGGAATGTTTGGCAAAACGTGGGGGCTGAAACCTATGATGGTACACTGGCTGTACACGAAAGTTATAGTACCCTCTATAACTTACGCAGCGTTGGTCTGGTGGCACAAAGCTAGTTTTGGCTATGCGGCCAACGCACTCAGTAAAGTCCAGAGGATTGCCTGTTTAGGCATCACTGAAGCCATGTCTTCGACGCCGACTGCGGCGATGGAGGTGATCCTTGGGCTTCCTCCGCTGCAGCTTGTTTTGTGGTCGGAGGCAGTTTTAGGGGCCTACAGAGCAAAATGTAGTGGATGCAGTGGCTTCTCCGGTAGAACGGGGGATCATACCGGCATCTTCACCTACATAGAGCAGACAGTACCACTGTCCATGAGGGCGGACAAGATCCCGCCCACTTTCAGTTTCAGTGGGGGATACAACGTAAACATCTCCAATAGAGAGATTGCCGAAACTCTCGCCCACAAACCGAGATGGGAGGTATCTCGCTGGTTTGTTGACGCCTCTAAAACGCCTAACGGCACGGGAATTGGAATTTGGAAAGATGGTGAAACCGAGGGTGAAGCCTTCAGCCTAGGGAGCTCCGCTACCATCTTCCAAGCCGAAGTAATCGCAATCCAGACTTGCGCGGAAGGCATTTTAAACTGCCCGCAGGTTAATGGAGCAATGGAAATTCTCTCTGACAGTCAGGCTGCCCTTAGGGCACTACAGGCTGTCAGGTTCGATTCCGAGGCAGTGCTACCTGCCATAAGACTCTCGTAAAACTGGCGGAACGCCTCAATACAACACTGAGATGGGTGCCAGGTCACTCTGGAATCAGAGGTAACGAAATGGCTGACAAATTAGCTAGAGGCGCCAGTTAGAGACCACTCGTGGGTCCAGAACGTACATGTGGGAACTCCTATGGTAGCATCAAAGTCTTTGTCAGATCTGAACTCGCTGTTAGGCATTGCTCCTACTAGAATGCATTTGCCGGCATGAGACACTGCAAAATTTTCGGGATTCGCCCGTATGATGAAAAACTGCGCAAGGCAGTTTCCATGAGCAGGGTTAGGTTGAGGTTACTCACAGGAATCTTAACCGGTCACTGCGCACTGAACAAACACCTGCATCGCATGGGCATAGTAAACTCTCCCCTATGCAGAAACTGTGGGAATGCGGAGGAAACTCCAATCCATCTTCTTGCCGACTGCTCGACAGTGGACAGGGGAGAGGCGGAGTTACTTCGGGGTCGGGCATCTGGACGATCCTGGACTGTAACGGGTCAATTCTGTAATTAAGTTTCAATGGGGTAATATCGTAGGTAGAAGTGCTTTAACGTACCTAATAGATTTATTTTTGAGTACGATTGTACTCCAGTTCTCGTTAGGATATTTCCGTAGCTGAGGTATCTCAACATTTGTGTTTAGTTGTATTAATTACTTCCGGATTTCGTATTTCAGTTCATATTTGGGTAATTTATGCTCCATAGTTTGTCAGGCATCTACGATAGAAGGGTGATTTTGGTTTGTCTTAGCAAGTTAATGTATTTATTTCAAGTGATACGTACTGGGAGTTTCATACTGGTGCTCTAATGGATCCTTCAAGTTAAATTTAAATATTGGTTATTTGTATCTCTCGGTGTAATTCATTGGTTGTGATCGGCTGTCAGATTCGATACTTTTAGGTAAGGTTAATTTTACAGGTCTCTGTTTCCAACCGGTAGATTGAATATAGCCGCTAGGTCGGTAAGGTAGGGAATTTCATGTTACTCTTGAGAAGCGCGGATTTAGCCGGCTTCGCGTGCTTTTTCGAATCTGCCTGTCGTACTGAAAACCTCGTGCAAGACCGCATTTTGCTAACCATCATGCCGCCATTTTAGAGTTCCGAGTAATGTTACGGATTTATTAGTGTGTTTATTCGGCATGTTCCGATATTAAGGACTCTTCCTGGGGTATAAAGGGATTTTTGGCTGGTATTGAGTTTTATCCGTGATGGATTTCCATTTCTGAGGTCATTTTTGGACGTTTGGGATCGCATTGGTTAGGAACAGCACGTGGTTTGAATTTTAAAACATCATATTCGAGGGCCAGATTTGGTTTAATTTCACCGAGCAGGTAGCTATTGAACCTATTATTTTGTTTTGTCTTTCAATTTTCTAATTTCGTTCGTTTTATTTTGATAATTCAGGTGACCTTGGGTTAGATACTAGAATTTTGGCTGAATTACTGCCGGCTTAGGTACCAGAACGTGAAGATATCACTGGTTGGCGGTTGTCAACTAAATCATAGACTACGAGAAATCTGTCTGCTCTTCGGTAGAGGTTTGTGTACTGAAACCGCTTCCAAACCGTAAGTCTTCTTTCTTTTACATCATTTGCTACGTTTTGAAGAACCCTAACAACGTCTGCAGTTTACGAAAAACGACGTTTTAGTGTAGTAAACTCCGCCAGTTTCAAGGTCCTTTCGTTTAAACCCGATGTGATATTCTTTTAATTACTGTAGTAAGAGGTTAATACGCTACTCAAATAATTTCTACACCGTTGTCACTAGATGGCGTACATTGGGTCACTTTAATACTTTAATATATTTTGAGAATTTTAATAACTTAATCTGTAACTGTTTTTTTTATCTTGTGAAACATTAACGTCTAAATTTAATTCATTTTCTTGTTTTGGTACAATTTCAAAGTAATTTAAAGTTAATAATTTTATCACTAAGGTATAGCTTTCATTTTGTTTACTGGTAAATCCAGTGTATTATTTAACTTGTGTATCGTTGTAAAACTAAAAGCATACGTATGGTTCTGATTAGAGTACCTACAGGGTATCTCGAAACTGTTGTCAACACATAGATATTGCTAAGCTATATATAGGGTGATTCTATTCATGTACACCTATTTCAGGTTAACCGAACGCACCTTCTAGGTGGGTATTGGGTTGTTGTATTTAAAAGAAATTGTATTAAATAGTTTTTTTTTACACATGTTAATTCTGGGTGTTTTCTTTGTCGACTAAAGTTATTAAAATATTAGAATATTTGGGCTAAAGTTATGTGTAAATACGCAAACTGGGTGTGTATTTGATCCTACTTTTCCGAACTTTGCGTCCTACGACCTTTTCGTTATTTTACTCGGGAAATCTTCGGGAAATTTTGAAAATAACGTGGCGCCATTTGTTTTACCGAGCTTACATTTCGAATTCTCCCACTCCCACCTTCTCCGGCAAGCTGAGCTAGATTTGTTGGGGTTTCCGAAGATCAACGCCAGTGGATGCAGGTAGGATCAGGTTTTAAGTTGGTTTTCTTGTTCTTTTCTTTTTTTTTTTACAAAATCCGGGCTTACTGCGGTTGCGCACAATTTCAAATTTGGCGCTTGCAACGTGGGGCCAAATATTTTGACCTTGGCGGATAAATACGTCAGTTTTGTGGCCTAATATTTCTGTATTTTCACGTATTTTCATTATGGAAGGGAAGTTAGAGGTGAATAGGTTAGATCGCCAGGAACTGGAGTATGAGTTAACGGTTCGAGGTGTAACTGATCAAAAGACGGTGCGAGAGATGCGTATGTCATTGCGAGCGTGTCTTAAGTTAGAGGCGTCAGGTGAAAAAATTACTTATCCGACCTATCCCTATTCTTTCGCGGAGGATGTGGAATATGTCAAGGGAAAATTAGTGCTCTTAGATCCTCAATCGAAGAGTTTTGCGGATCTGATACTAGTCCAGATTACGCCAAGATTAACACCAAACTATTACATGCATATTTCCGCATGAAACGTGCGCTTCCAACGGGGAATGAGGATAGCGGTCAGGTATCCCAACTTTTCAGGGAATTAGTTACGTTACAATCTTCACTTAAATCCCAAAAATCGTAAGTTCGCAAAGGCAGCAGTGTCAGGACTGGCTCCTATAGACTTTACGACCTTGATATCTTCCAGTAGTAATTATTCGATGGGCCATCGAATCCTTCAAACCCTTTAAATCGGCGGGCACGGACGGCATTTTCCCGGCATTGTTACAACAGGGCCTGGAGCCGCTGTCCCCAATTTTATGTACCCTACTAAGGGCTACCTTAGCTACGGGTTACATACCAAATAGCTTGAGAGAGGCTCGGGTGGTCTTCATTCCTAAACAGGGCAAGGCGTCCTTCAGGGAATATCAAGTCGTACCGGCCCATCAGCCTTACCTACTTTTCTTCTCAAAACTTTAGAGAAGATAATTGACAGACATTTGAGGGACTCCGTATTGGCAAAGCTGCCTCTAAACGAGAACCAATATCCCTATCAACCTGGAAACTCTTGTGAGCAAGCTATTCATGAGCTTGCCCGGCGATCGGAAATTGCCTTAAGCAACAAAGAAGTCGCGCTGGCTACCTTTCTTGATATAGAGGGCGCCTTTGACAGGGCGTCCTTTCTGTCGATGGGTAGGAAACTTCAAAGACGTGGAGTCGAGCCAACGGTGACAAGGTGGATCGACGCCATGATAAGAAACAGTTCATGTGTCACAGAACCTCTGCACCATAAAGGCGACCGTGGCAGCTGGCTGCCCACAGGGCGGAGTGCTGTCACCCTTGCTGTGGTGCCTGGTGGTGGATGGCCTTTTCGATCTTCGGACGGCGGGCTTCCACGCACGGGCTATGCCGATGATATCACCATCATGGCGTGGTATCCGAGAGGATGCAAGTCGCACTCGATTAATCGTGGAAATTCATGGTACAAAAGAGGGTTAACTGTTAACCCTAGAAAAACGACCATGGTCGCGTTCACTTTAAGAAGGAAGTTTTCCAGACTTCAGTGTCCGACCATCTTCGGCTCAAAGATACCCGTATCCTCTGAGGTCAAATACCTGGGGGTGACTCGGGACGCCAAATTGACGTACAAACCACACGTGGAACAGGTAACAAACAAAGCCACGAGGGCCTTTTAGGCCTGCAGAGGAATGTTTGGCAAAACGTGGGGGCTGAAACCTATGATGGTACACTTGGCTGTACACGAAAGTTATAGTACCCCTTTAACTAACGCAGCGTTGGTCTGGTGGCACAAAGCTCTTTTGGCTATTCACCCAACGCACTCAGTAAAGTCCAGAGGATTGCCTGTTTAGGCATCACTGAAAATATGTCTTCGACGCCGACTGCGGCGATGGAGGTGATCCTTGGGCTTCCTCCGCTGCAGCTTGTTTTGTGGTCGGAGGCAGTTTTAGGGCCTACAGAGCAAAATGTAGTGGATGCATTTAACTTCTCCGGTAGAACGGGGATCATACCGGCATCTTCACCTACATAGAGCAGACAGTACCACTGTCCATGAGGGCGGACAAGATCCCGCCCACTTTCAGTTTCAGTGGGGATACAACGTAAACATCTCCAATAGAGAGATTGCCGAAACTCTTCGCCCACAAACCGAGATGGGAGGTATCTTTTTCTGGTTTGTTGACGCCTCTAAAAATAACGGCACGGGAATTGGAATTTGGAAAGATGGTGAAACCGAGGGTGAAGCCTTCAGCCTAGGGAGCTCCGCTACCATCTTCCAAGCCGAAGTAATCGCAATCCAGACTTGCGCGGAAGGCATTTTAAACTGCCCGCAGGTTAATGGAGCAATGGAAATTCTCTGACAGTCAGGCTGCCCTTAGGGCACTACAGGCTGTCAGGTTCGATTCCGAGGCAGTGCTACCTGCCATAAGACTCTCGTAAAACTGGCGGAACGCCTCAATACAACACTGAGATGGGTGCCAGGTCACTCTGGAATCAGAGGTAACGAAATGGCTGACAAATTAGCTAGAGGCGCCAGTTAGAGACCACTCGTGGGTCCAGAACGTACATGTGGGAACTCCTATGGTAGCATCAAAGTCTTTGTCAGATCTGAACTCGCTGTTAGGCATTGCTCCTACTAGAATGCATTTGCCGGCATGAGACACTGCAAAATTTTCGGGATTCGCCCGTATGATGAAAAACTGCGCAAGGCAGTTTCCATGAGCAGGGTTAGGTTGAGGTTACTCACAGGAATCTTAACCGGTCACTGCGCACTGAACAAACACCTGCATCGCATGGGCATAGTAAACTCTCCCTATGCAGAAACTGTGGGAATGCGGAGGAAACTCCAATCCATCTTCTTGCCGACTGCTCGACAGTGGACAGGGAGAGGCGGAGTTACTTCGGGGTCGGGCATCTGGACGATCCTGGACTGTAACGGGTCAATTCTGTAATTAAGTTTCAATGGGGTAATATCGTAGGTAGAAGTGCTTTAACGTACCTAATAGATTTATTTTTGAGTACGATTGTACTCCAGTTCTCGTTAGGATATTTCCGTAGCTGAGGTATCTCAACATTTGTGTTTAGTTGTATTAATTACTTCCGGATTTCGTATTTCAGTTCATATTTGGGTAATTTATGCTCCATAGTTTGTCAGGCATCTACGATAGAAGGGTGATTTTGGTTTGTCTTAGCAAGTTAATGTATTTATTTCAAGTGATACGTACTGGGAGTTTCATACTGGTGCTCTAATGGATCCTTCAAGTTAAATTTAAATATTGGTTATTTGTATCTCTCGGTGTAATTCATTGGTTGTGATCGGCTGTCAGATTCGATACTTTTAGGTAAGGTTAATTTTACAGGTCTCTGTTTCCAACCGGTAGATTGAATATAGCCGCTAGGTCGGTAAGGTAGGGAATTTCATGTTACTCTTGAGAAGCGCGGATTTAGCCGGCTTCGCGTGCTTTTTCGAATCTGCCTGTCGTACTGAAAACCTCGTGCAAGACCGCATTTTGCTAACCATCATGCCGCCATTTTAGAGTTCCGAGTAATGTTACGGATTTATTAGTGTGTTTATTCGGCATGTTCCGATATTAAGGACTCTTCCTGGGGTATAAAGGGATTTTTGGCTGGTATTGAGTTTTATCCGTGATGGATTTCCATTTCTGAGGTCATTTTTGGACGTTTGGGATCGCATTGGTTAGGAACAGCACGTGGTTTGAATTTTAAAACATCATATTCGAGGGCCAGATTTGGTTTAATTTCACCGAGCAGGTAGCTATTGAACCTATTATTTTGTTTTGTCTTTCAATTTTCTAATTTCGTTCGTTTTATTTTGATAATTCAGGTGACCTTGGGTTAGATACTAGAATTTTGGCTGAATTACTGCCGGCTTAGGTACCAGAACGTGAAGATATCACTGGTTGGCGGTTGTCAACTAAATCATAGACTACGAGAAATCTGTCTGCTCTTCGGTAGAGGTTTGTGTACTGAAACCGCTTCCAAACCGTAAGTCTTCTTTCTTTTACATCATTTGCTACGTTTTGAAGAACCCTAACAACGTCTGCAGTTTACGAAAAACGACGTTTTAGTGTAGTAAACTCCGCCAGTTTCAAGGTCCTTTCGTTTAAACCCGATGTGATATTCTTTTAATTACTGTAGTAAGAGGTTAATACGCTACTCAAATAATTTCTACACCGTTGTCACTAGATGGCGTACATTGGGTCACTTTAATACTTTAATATATTTTGAGAATTTTAATAACTTAATCTGTAACTGTTTTTTTTATCTTGTGAAACATTAACGTCTAAATTTAATTCATTTTCTTGTTTTGGTACAATTTCAAAGTAATTTAAAGTTAATAATTTTATCACTAAGGTATAGCTTTCATTTTGTTTACTGGTAAATCCAGTGTATTATTTAACTTGTGTATCGTTGTAAAACTAAAAGCATACGTATGGTTCTGGTTAGAGTACCTACAGGGTATCTCGAAACTGTTGTCAACACATAGATATTGCTAAGCTATATATAGGGTGATTCTATTCATGTACACCTATTTCAGGTTAACCGAACGCACCTTCTAGGTGGGTATTGGGTTGTTGTATTTAAAAGAAATTGTATTAAATAGTTTTTTTTTACACATGTTAATTCTGGGTGTTTTCTTTGTCGACTAAAGTTATTAAAATATTAGAATATTTGGGCTAAAGTTATGTGTAAATACGCAAACTGGGTGTGTATTTGATCCTACTTTTCCGAACTTTGCGTCCTACGACCTTTTCGTTATTTTACTCGGGAAATCTTCGGGAAATTTTGAAAATAACGTGGCGCCATTTGTTTTACCGAGCTTACATTTCGAATTCTCCCACTCCCACCTTCTCCGGCAAGCTGAGCTAGATTTGTTGGGGTTTCCGAAGATCAACGCCAGTGGATGCAGGTAGGATCAGGTTTTAAGTTGGTTTTCTTGTTCTTTTCTTTTTTTTTTTACAAAATCCGGGCTTACTGCGGTTGCGCGCGTTTCAAATTTGGCGCCCAACGTGGGGCCAAATATTTTGACCTTGGCGGATAAATACGTCAGTTTTGTGGCCTAATATTTCTGTATTTTCACGTATTTTCATTATGGAAGGGAAGTTAGAGGTGAATAGGTTAGATCGCCAGGAACTGGAGTATGAGTTAACGGTTCGAGGTGTAACTGATCAAAAGACGGTGCGAGAGATGCGTATGTCATTGCGAGCGTGTCTTAAGTTAGAGGCGTCAGGTGAAAAAATTACTTATCCGACCTATCCCTATTCTTTCGCGGAGGATGTGGAATATGTCAAGGGGAAAATTAGTGCTCTTAGATCCTCAATCGAAGAGTTTTGCGGATCTGATACTAGTCCAGATTACGCCAAGATTAACACCAAACTATTACATGCATATTTCCGCATGAAACGTGCGCTTCCAACGGGGAATGAGGATAGCGGTCAGGTATCCCAACTTTTCAGGGAATTAGTTACGTTACAATCTTCACTTAAATCCCGTGCTCGTAAGTTCGCAAAGGCAGCAGTGTCAGGACTGGCTCCTATAGACTTTACGACCTTGATATCTTCCAGTAGTAATGCTCCTTCCTCAGGGGATGAAATTTCCGATTCTGATGAATCAGATCATCCTCAGGCTAGTTCTACTCTTCACCAGGCTGCACCGGTAGTACCTCCAACTTCGGTTATTAAATCCATTCCTGTTTCTAAATGGAATATTACGAAATTTGATGGTGAGCAACGCAGGGTGTCTTTGGGGGCATTTTTAGAGAATATTGAGGAGTTATGTTTAGCTAGGAACGTTTCGAGAGAACAGTTATTTCACTCGGCTAGCGATCTCTTTACGGGTAAAGCGCTTACTTGGTATCGTGCGATCAGAGGGCGAGTTAGTAGTTGGTCCGATTTGGTGAGAGAACTTCGTGCCGAATTTCAGCCCCACAATTTTAATGAGAAGTTGTTTGATGAAATTAAAAAAAGGACTCAAGGGCCGAATGAATCTATCGGAATGTACGTAGCCATAATGGACAGTATGTTTAATCGGTTAACAACGTCTGTTCCAGAAGGGGCTAAACTGACTATCTTGCTTCGAAACATTTCTCCGTTTTATCAGAGTCAGTTGAGTTTGATTGAAGTCTCCTCGATATCCCAGTTGCTAGAATTAGGGCGTAGGTTAGAGGCTAAAAAGGAAACTATCGAGTCTTTTGTCCCTCCACCTAGGAGTAAATCCACCTTAATGGAGCCTGACTTGGCGTGTGTTTACTCAGACACTATGAGTACGTCCTTAGCACCTTCAGCTCAAGTTGCGGAATTGCATTGCTGGAATTGTCAGTCTGCAGGGCATAGGGCTCGTCAATGTACATCACCGCGTACCGGGAAATATTGTTTTCGTTGTGGAAACCAAGGGTATACCGTCAGTACTTGCCCAAAATGTCAGATGTCGGGAAACGGGCGCAGGAGACATTGATTGGTCGTAAATTGTTCTCCTTGGGGCGTAGTGACGACCTTGGTATTCAAAAACAGGCTGTCTTAAATTATATCTTGGCGCAAGTGCAAAATGACGAACGTCCCTATTTGAATGTGACTATTTTAGGTGTACCAATGTTAGGTTTGTTAGATTCAGGTGCCACAAATACGATTATAGGTGGTCCTGGTTGGAAAATATTATCTCACTTAGCTTTGGCTTTAGAGAATAAGGATGTAGCGTGTACGGTCGCTAATGGTCAACGTTGTCTGGGGTTAGGCTCTGTTACAATTCCTATTGCGTTGCGAGATCGGGTTAAGCTCATCAATGCCCTTGTCATTCCTTCATTACCGCATACTCTTATTTTGGGTGCAGATTTCTGGAAGAAAATGGAAATCGTTCCGGATTTGAGGCATGGAGAATGGTCTTTTGTTGCTTCTAGTACGATTCAACTTACCGCTATAGCTTTGACGTCGCAAACGGAACTCACGACTGTACAGAACGAGCTTCTACAATCAAGTATAGACAAATGGTTCAGTAATATGGGGGATAAGTTGGGCTGTACTACTCTGGTTGAGCATGAAATTAAAACGGATGCGGATCCTATTAAACAGCGCTATTATCCAGTTTCTCCGGTCATGCAGGCTCATATTAATGGCGAGATAGATAATTTATTGGCGGAAGGTATCGTTGAGAGGTCGAATAGTCCTTGGTCTTCACCGATTCTGTTAGTTAAAAAGAAAAATGGTAGTTATAGGGTTTGTGTGGATTTCAGAAAATTAAATCAGGTTACTGTGAAGGATGCTTATCCAATTCCGTATGTGTCAACTATCTTAGATAAGCTCAGGAACGCTCAGTATCTTTCCTCGTTAGACATTAAATCCGCTTATTTTCAAGTTCCTTTGTCGGAATCATCGAAGCCGTATACTGCTTTCACTGTGCCAGGTAGAGGTTTGTTCCAATTTCGTCGCCTACCTATGGGATTATCAGGTTCCCCAGCTACTTTCCAGCGTTTGATAGATCGCGTATTAGGGCCAGAATTAGAACCGTATGTTTTCACCTACTTAGATGATATTGTGATCGTAACAGGAACCTTCGGAAAACATATCGAAGTGTTGAAGGAGGTCTTCAAAAGGTTGAATGTAGCCAATCTCACGGTTTCCAAAGAGAAATGTTCGTTTTGTCGTCCACAATTGCGTTATTTAGGTTATATCGTCGATAAACAAGGTTTACATGTGGATCCGGATAAGGTGAAAGCGATAATCGACTTACCTACTCCGAAAAATGTATCGGATGTCAGACGATTGCTAGGTATGGCCTCGTGGTATCGTCGGTTTCTGAAGAATTTTGCGGATATTACCCAGCCTTTAACTAGATGTTTGAAGAAAAATCAGAAATTTTGTTGGACGCAGGAATGTGAGGTTGCGTTTCAAATACTGAAAGAATCGTTGGTTAGCGCGCCGGTTTTAACATGTCCAGATTTTACGCTGCCCTTTCAGGTGCAAACTGATGCAAGCGCATACGGCATTGGTGCAGTTTTGTCTCAGATTCATCCAGAGCAGGGAGAACAGGTCATTAGCTATCTGTCCAAGTCGTTAACGCCGCAGGAGCGTAAATATTCTACGACGGAGCGTGAATGTTTGGCGGTACTTTGGGCTGTGGAGAAACTTCGTCCATACCTTGAAGGTTCGCGATTTACGGTGATTACGGATCACTATAGTTTAGTCTGGTTGAATAGGTTACAGTCACCTTCAGGCCGTTTAGCGAGATGGGCCATTAGGTTACAACAGTATGATTTTGATATTGTCCATCGCAAGGGTAAGGATCATGTGGTTCCAGACGCTTTGTCTCGAGCTGTTCCGATAGTAGATATTGTCACAGACACCCAGATGACCCGTACAGATATAGCTCAGGATAAATGGTATTGCAGGATGATGCGCAATGTAACTGAGAATCCGGTAAAATATCCGTCGTGGCAAATCATCAACGGTCAGTTGTATAAGAATATTCGTCCATCTTACCCAATGTTAGCTGATAACACCGATTCTTGGAAAGAAGTCGTCCCGAGCCATAAACGCAAACAGCTCATTGTGGATACTCATGAGACTCTTTGTCATCTTGGAGTCTATAAAACGTACCATCGTTTACAGCAAAATCATTATTGGCCAGAAATGAAAAGCGATGAAAGATCAATATAATCTGCGTCGACGAGATCAACAATTCTTACCGAACCAGATGGTATGGCGACGCAATTACGTCCTCTCCGATGCTTCTAAATATTTTGCGGCTAAATTGGCACCACGATTTATAGGACCCTTTAGGATTACCAAACGGTTGTCACCCTGGACATACGAGTTGTCGGATGATGCTGGCAAACATCATGGCGTGTGGCATGCCAAGGATTTGAAAGCTCATCCTCCTGAAGACTAAGCATTAGTTATTTCCTGGATCTGTCTGGTAACGTTCGTTTTCTCTTTTTTTTCTCTTTGGCTTGTTATAGGAATTGTATGGACTTGAACGGTTTGCAGGTGGGCCAGCGAATACTCCTGTCGGTGTTGTGGCCGAGGCGTAAGAGGCGTCCTGAAATCACTCGGTTTCGCTCCTTTGGTCATCGTAGGCTTCACAGTTGGGTTTCAGGTTCGTGCTTGTGAATTCTTTTGCGGTTCATTTTTTTTTAAGTTATGTGGAACTGTCTGACTGTGGTGCTGTGGCAGCGAATAAATTAGAAATGGGGTTTGGTATCTTTTGTGTTAGATGATTTTAGGTACCCCTTTGGATTTCGACTTTTCTTCGGATTTGACTTTTCATCCTTTGTTTAGGATTTTGGATATACTCGATTTTGACTAGACGTCAAGGGAGTGCTTACGAATGGCAGTCTTGCCTAGCTGTCAGTTCGTTGCCCCTGTGGCGGAGCCGATGTCGACGGCAGGATAGGTGGACGTCATTTTTGTTTGTTTTTTGATTCGGCAATGGTTATGAATAAATCTTTTTGTACAGTTTTTACTGCGTCTGTCCGGATGGGCCGTCCGAGACATTAAACTTTTGGGGTGGGTATTTAACGGTCATATTTTTGTGTTTGGCCAGAATTTCAGAGATCAGGTATCTCTTTGTTTGTATTTGCCTTCAGCGTGTCAGTCTCTGCGATGCTGGTAGTGACTTTAAACAACTTCGTTGGTTCTTTTGGATTTTGTTTAGCAGTCTCCCCTAGTTTTTTTTTGTTTCCAGCTACCCTTGGCTCGATGCGGTTGTTGTGTGTGTGATGTGTGTATGTCGAGGTGACAGTTACCCTTCCCAATTTCCAAACTCCTGAACCCTTTTGGTATCCCTTATCGTGTAGTAATAAACCCTTTTTTTTTTTTGTTGTTGTCCCGTTTTCTTTTCTTTTCTTTGGTTTTTTTTTCTTATGAGGTACGAAAGGCTTCACCCGATGTCCTCTTTCACTGTTGCTGGGTTGCGGTTTTGCGTGCTGGGGCTCGGTCGACCCGGGACTTGGGGTCTCAGGCAGTAGCGCTCCTTTTCCTGTGCTGTCTGGGCAGGTAATGATCCCCCTCTCGGGGCACACCTTAGTGAAACCTCTCTTATCCCCTTTCCCCTTTGCTGCTGTCTGGGGTTCTGGGGACTCGGTTGGACGGATTTCGGTCCGCACTGTGCACTCCAGTCAATGCTTTGTGGTTTTAATTTTTTTTCTCTTTCCTAGTATGCCGGCCGAATGTCGAAGAGCCGTGTGGGTGTTAGGCTAGTTCTGTCATCTCTGGAGTAAACGAGTGTGGTGTAATTGGGGCCAAAGTTAGTTATGGTACGGATTTTGGGGCAGAGGTATGAATGCTCGTCCTGGTTAGGGTTACGTATCAGTGATTTGTTTTTTTTAAACTCTCTTTTCTAAGGTGCTTGATTGCATATCGTCAATTTACGATGTAAATTTCCTTTGGAAGGTGAGGTGGAGTTGTAACGGGTCAATTCTGTAATTAAGTTTCAATGGGGTAATATCGTAGGTAGAAGTGCTTTAACGTACCTAATAGATTTATTTTTGAGTACGATTGTACTCCAGTTCTCGTTAGGATATTTCCGTAGCTGAGGTATCTCAACATTTGTGTTTAGTTGTATTAATTACTTCCGGATTTCGTATTTCAGTTCATATTTGGGTAATTTATGCTCCATAGTTTGTCAGGCATCTACGATAGAAGGGTGATTTTGGTTTGTCTTAGCAAGTTAATGTATTTATTTCAAGTGATACGTACTGGGAGTTTCATACTGGTGCTCTAATGGATCCTTCAAGTTAAATTTAAATATTGGTTATTTGTATCTCTCGGTGTAATTCATTGGTTGTGATCGGCTGTCAGATTCGATACTTTTAGGTAAGGTTAATTTTACAGGTCTCTGTTTCCAACCGGTAGATTGAATATAGCCGCTAGGTCGGTAAGGTAGGGAATTTCATGTTACTCTTGAGAAGCGCGGATTTAGCCGGCTTCGCGTGCTTTTTCGAATCTGCCTGTCGTACTGAAAACCTCGTGCAAGACCGCATTTTGCTAACCATCATGCCGCCATTTTAGAGTTCCGAGTAATGTTACGGATTTATTAGTGTGTTTATTCGGCATGTTCCGATATTAAGGACTCTTCCTGGGGTATAAAGGGATTTTTGGCTGGTATTGAGTTTTATCCGTGATGGATTTCCATTTCTGAGGTCATTTTTGGACGTTTGGGATCGCATTGGTTAGGAACAGCACGTGGTTTGAATTTTAAAACATCATATTCGAGGGCCAGATTTGGTTTAATTTCACCGAGCAGGTAGCTATTGAACCTATTATTTTGTTTTGTCTTTCAATTTTCTAATTTCGTTCGTTTTATTTTGATAATTCAGGTGACCTTGGGTTAGATACTAGAATTTTGGCTGAATTACTGCCGGCTTAGGTACCAGAACGTGAAGATATCACTGGTTGGCGGTTGTCAACTAAATCATAGACTACGAGAAATCTGTCTGCTCTTCGGTAGAGGTTTGTGTACTGAAACCGCTTCCAAACCGTAAGTCTTCTTTCTTTTACATCATTTGCTACGTTTTGAAGAACCCTAACAACGTCTGCAGTTTACGAAAAACGACGTTTTAGTGTAGTAAACTCCGCCAGTTTCAAGGTCCTTTCGTTTAAACCCGATGTGATATTCTTTTAATTACTGTAGTAAGAGGTTAATACGCTACTCAAATAATTTCTACACCGTTGTCACTAGATGGCGTACATTGGGTCACTTTAATACTTTAATATATTTTGAGAATTTTAATAACTTAATCTGTAACTGTTTTTTTTATCTTGTGAAACATTAACGTCTAAATTTAATTCATTTTCTTGTTTTGGTACAATTTCAAAGTAATTTAAAGTTAATAATTTTATCACTAAGGTATAGCTTTCATTTTGTTTACTGGTAAATCCAGTGTATTATTTAACTTGTGTATCGTTGTAAAACTAAAAGCATACGTATGGTTCTGGTTAGAGTACCTACAGGGTATCTCGAAACTGTTGTCAACACATAGATATTGCTAAGCTATATATAGGGTGATTCTATTCATGTACACCTATTTCAGGTTAACCGAACGCACCTTCTAGGTGGGTATTGGGTTGTTGTATTTAAAAGAAATTGTATTAAATAGTTTTTTTTTACACATGTTAATTCTGGGTGTTTTCTTTGTCGACTAAAGTTATTAAAATATTAGAATATTTGGGCTAAAGTTATGTGTAAATACGCAAACTGGGTGTGTATTTGATCCTACTTTTCCGAACTTTGCGTCCTACGACCTTTTCGTTATTTTACTCGGGAAATCTTCGGGAAATTTTGAAAATAACGTGGCGCCATTTGTTTTACCGAGCTTACATTTCGAATTCTCCCACTCCCACCTTCTCCGGCAAGCTGAGCTAGATTTGTTGGGGTTTCCGAAGATCAACGCCAGTGGATGCAGGTAGGATCAGGTTTTAAGTTGGTTTTCTTGTTCTTTTCTTTTTTTTTTTACAAAATCCGGGCTTACTGCGGTTGCGCGCGTTTCAGGACTAAGAAAATTAACTCTCGACCAGACTGCGGATTTTTTCGTCCGAGTGCAACCTGGAGTAAAACAGCACGGGGGCACAATAGGTCTTTCTTATGGCCGAGTTTGCCTCTACGGCTCGTCCGCCCGTGCATCCCCCCCCCCAAAAAAAAGGTATGTGAAAAGTAATTAGTGGTTAAAAACATGCCCTTAAACTGTGCTCATACAACCCGAGCCCTCCTACTTATCTCGTCGTCTAAAATCAAAGTATCAAAGTATGAAACTAGTATACAACATTTACATATTTCTTTCACCTGAATCGCTCAACATTTCGATATCTTGTAGTGCCATTTCCACAAAAAAAAATTAGCTGTACTTTTCCTTTTTTGTTTGTGTATTTTGGTTTTCTTTAGTATAAAGGTTCATTTTTTTGTACTAATAGTAAAATATCATAGCATTTTGACACATAATAGAACGCCGGGACATTATTGACCTAGGTAAATAATGACAAGAAGTAAAACGCCTGCGCAATCATGCAATCGCCGTAGAATGTCAAACGTCACAATTCGGAACGTTTTCGTTTTGATTTATACGGAAGCAAGTACTCAACTGCCTGTTCTGCAATCTCGCACATTTCAGGTGGTGTACATCTAAAATCTTCTTCTTGAGGCATTATAAACAAAACGGAAAATAATCTAATAAATACTTAGCTTTTAGTTTCAGCAGTTATGTCAAAACTTGTTTGTCAAGATCAAAATAAAGCCTACTTATGTTATTTGTTTAATAAGTTTTATTACAAGTGCAATCTTACATACTCAAGGTTTCAAGATCCAATTAGACTACTGGTACAAAAAATAGTATACATACTACGGTTGAGGAGACGATTGTTGTCCTCGTCGCTTTAAATTCCTCGGCGCTGCGCGCCTCGCTACTTAATCTCGGCACTCGGGCAATAATAGTAATCTTCTCAACCTTAATAATATACTATTATTCAATGACATCAGTTTTAAGGTTACACATTATGCTCTTAATATATCACAGTATTTCCAATGCATCCTCACGAACTACATCTATTGTATTTTTTTGTTTTGTGCCAAATGTTTGACACTAATATTTCAATTGCGCAATTTGTCGCAGAATTCTCTTCAGGGTTTTGTAAACGGAATGAGTCGTTGTCATTAGTAACAAAGGACAATTTGAACTTACTGTTTTTAATGGTAAAATAATATGTTTGTTTATCTTATAAACATTTGATTAAATATATTTTACAAAATTGTACTATTGTAAATAGAAAACAATCTCTAGCGAATGGTGGAGCAAAATATGATTCCATTAAGAAAAAATTAAGCGACATAACTTAAGAACAATTGAAGACAAAAATTTTTATTTGCACTCAAATGTATATGTATCTACCATCTTTGGCAATTTAAATGTGATTTTTTTATCGGGGAATGTTGATTTTGTAAATAAAGGCTTTGCTTTAAAGTGAATTTAATTACTCTAAAGAAGTTCATCAAAGCAGTACTCTCTTTTAGAGAAATTAAATTTGCTTCAAAGTATAGCCTTTATTTAGTAAATGGAAATTCCTCGCTGAAAAATTCGCATTTAATTTGCCAAAGATGGTACTTATAAATATATATGAAATAAAGCTACACAAACGTACATACTTGCGTATCTTTCTTCATTTGTGCACGCAAGTAAGTGCTGATGATAATTTATGCATCATTAAACTAAACGATATCGATGATTGAAGGGATACATGGATGCGCAACCTATGACAGTTGACAGAAATTTCAGATGCCATCAAATGCAAATCTCCATTTGATGGGATCTAACATTTCTGTAAACTGTCATAGGTTGCGCATCTTTATGTATTCCTTCAATCAACGACGATATGTAATTTTTGTATATTATGCACTTTTGTTTTAGAATGGAAACATTTCCTTCACTCTGTAAAAATAAAGAAACGTAGAACTTACGTGTTTCAGAACATTTTGCAGCTAACTCATCAGAACCTTGAGCGTTCTTTCGCTTCTTTAATTGTCTTAATTCGGTATTAAATTAAGTTATCAAATGATGGAGTTTTATATTGATTTCTCCCTTATCTACACATATATTTTCTGAGCCTACTGCTCACCCTCTATTGCTGAGACAAATTTTACCCTATTTTTAAAGTCATCGAGTAATATATTCCACAAGCATTTCTTCTAACAACTATAGCAATAGTTTGCTTTTTTTATGTGTCCACTTCGAAGTGTTATATAAGACACTAGCCATAAGTTTCCAAGCAGTTAGAACTTGTCTAAAGTCAACCAAGAGACACAGTTTCGCTTTTTCACAAATAAGTTGCCGCTAGACTGGAGACACTCCAATTTCGTTTACGGGAAACTAGATTACACACCAGATACTTGGTGTGTGCACTAGATCTAGACACTTTCGCCGTGTATGTGCCTTCAAAAAATTCACCCAGAAGTAGAGACAATGTAGACAATGTAATCGTTATCTACTTCAATTTCTTACATCTGTATACACATTTATCTTCTAGAACGAACTAAAATTGCTTCTGTGAACAAGTTGTACATAAACTTAACTGCTATTTTATTATTATGGATCGCGCATATTGTGTCCTGTAAATGTAGTTTGGACAAACTAGTGCTTCTCTGCTTGTATAATTCTGTGTATAGTTTGTTTCTAGAACATAAAAAAGTAAGTACAAAAAATAAACAATATAAAAATATATTTAGCTTCTGTACCTGTGATGAAAGGAAGTTAAACCACTTTACTTTCTTTGACTAAACTTATTTTGAATTGTAATAATACAATTAAGTATATTGCCATTGTGGAGACACTCTAAAATTATTAAAACGTTCATTAGTTGATCACGATCTAAAGTGATAATTTGTTTACATAAGTGGCTTTGACAATTGTGCAGAATGATATATAATTTTTCATTCATAGCGTTAGAACTTTTCACTTTAGATCAGGAACTGTTTAATTGACATAAGACAGGAATGAAAAACAAAATTGGAAATATGTCAGGTTTCAATTTTATACTTTTATTATAATAGTTATTTTTCTATTCCGGTGCTATAAAGTTCACTTTCGACACCCGTTTTGGTTGCAAAAAGTATTACTTTATCGCTAATTTTACATGTCAAACAATACATGTCATTGCAAAACATGTCTCTTATTTTAATCTTTTTTGAACTTTTAATAACCGAAATAGAAAAAATAGTATAAAATACACGTTTCGTAAGCCATTTTTTCCACTTGTTCTTTCGCCTAGTTTTCTAAATTTAAAGGAGTGCGCAAAAATTGTGTCTTATGAAACTTGTATCTCAATATACATACTATTATGATATAAGTGTTAAAAGTGGGATTTTATTTTGTGAGATGGGAAGATTACGAAACGAGCATAGCGAGTTGAGCAATACATCGAAGAAAGTAAAATCACTTTTAACAAGTATATCATACACTATTTTTTATACAACTGTTTATTAATAGGTCTATTCTCGACTTCTACAAAATCTTTGTTCACATCACTCAATTATTAATATGTCATGATTCAGAAATGTCAGTCAAAACGCAGTAATATTTGAGAACTAGAAACGTCAAGACTTTCGTTCACGTTTTTTACAAACGTTTGTATTGTTACTAAAGTGATAAAACTGGATCTTGATGAGATTAATTGAAACTATTGACGATGCCCAATGAATCAATATTATATAGTAATTGTTTTAATGCTAATGTATACATTAACATTTAAATAATAAAATAACTATCATTAGTGTTAAAAAAATAATTAATGTTAAATAGTATATTATTTTATTAAGGAAAAGTTTACTTTTCATGGCGCGCTCGTGTTTGTAATGAGAATTTGTGAAAAGTATATTCCATAAAAACGCTGTTTTTATTCAAACGTCGGCAAATTTATGCAAAAATATCTGTTTTTATTAAAGATAAAGGTTTGGTATCATAGTTAATATAATATAACGTACTATAGATTACGGCAGAAGGTCCCGTTACTGTCGTCAAAGTTTTGATACTTCAAATTTCACCAGGTGTCGCTGGCATTGCTTTTTGAAATTTGAAATATGAAAAGCGCGAAATTGAGTGTCATTATGAATTATATTGTCATTCTGATTTTGTATTTGTGTCAAAGCGTCTTTAAAAACAGTATTAGGTAGTAGAATATGGTAATTTTTGTGATATTCTTGGAGAAGATATAATATAAGTTGAAGGATTATGCACTCTGCTACAAAAACTTTTTGAATAAAAAAGAGATAACAACATGAACAAAAATGACGGTGTTTCAAGCAGTATACTTACAAGTCTAAACCTATGAAGCAGAAAATTGGATACTTGATGAAAGACAAACAAAAGGACTTAATCCAGTGACGCATTAGACAGATGCTGACAACAAAATCATTAAGAACTGAAGTAGAAGAAAAGAAACTGTAATGGTGGGGACACTTGATCAGAATTAATGAAACTAGACATGTGAAGCGGGTATGGGAGGTTAGGAAAATCGAAAAAAGAGGAAAAACATTGTACGAGGCGAAGGCCGTAGCCAGAAACGGGAAAGAGTGGCGTGAATTTGTTGAATCTGTGGAACTTTACACCTTCGGGTATAAGAGGTCTTTGATTATGTATGATGTATGAAGGATTATGTTGGAAGTGGTTTAGTTTAAACCTTAAATAGAAGTTTTAAAACCGCTTAAGAATGAAACTATCGTTTCTATTAAATTGACAAGAGCTGACATACTAGTTTTGACATAAAGCAGTGACACTTTATTTTCATATTGCATTATCCCAAGCAGTGAAATGTAAAACTGTTTTGTCTTATACTTCGCCAAGAGATTAATATACAACATCCAATTAATAGAAATGCAAGATGTCTTATTAAATTCTGTTGTTTTAGACCGTTTATACCTACATTCTAATAGTACCCCTTAGTGGCTTTCCGAGATTGTTAAAACTTGAATATCTTTTGAGATCATTTTTATAAATTACCTAATCTTCGGTTTCGATATTGCAGGTATACGTGACATTTATCATCCAAATTGAAACTTAGAAGCATTCCAATGAAATTTTATTTCGTCGTGTTCCACGAACATAACATTTTGTAAAAATTTTTTAATGAAAATATAGGACAATATTCAGAAACTATATAAAAGCGCTTTGTTTTGTAGTTTAAAAGTTAGAAATTCAATTATCAATAATAAACAAGCTTTTCGATGATTAAGAATGGTCTGTTTTAAATTTAACACATTTCACTAGATGGCGCAGAAACACGCCAACAAAATTTTATTAGAAGTGTGTATTGGTTTCTACGTTGACATAATAACACTTTTCCCTCCGGCCGCGGCGGCGAAAAAGTGAAAAGTAAACCTCCGGCGGAGGAAAAGTGACACTTTGCGGTCGACTACTCAGTCAAGAAATGTCAGTTTTATTGACGTTTGAAGAAAAAATATTCTTTCCCACTCCTCTTATAGTAAGCATGCCATTAATACATTGTTTCTATGGACGTAAGTTGGTTTTACTGAAATGACTGTGATTTTTATGACAACGGGGCGTAAGTAATTTACTTACGTCCTCTAGGAAAAAAAGTGCATCAAAACACGTGTTCTATTAATTTATATTTATGGTAATATTACAGTTTGTACAATTAGTAACATTATCGACAAAATTGGGATATTTATTTATATTTCTTGAAAATTCAATGTTCTTATCACCTACTTTATCAGCAACACTTAATTCCGTAGTTTCATTTGACACTATCATCGCCGAAGATGCTTCAGTATAATTTGTACCCTGATTATCATATAAAACCTTCTTAGCAATCCCTTTTTTGTTTGTTGTATCCGCTCTGTCTACTTTTATAAGCTCACAGTGTTTCAAATTAGTAAGACAAGAAGAGAGGAAAACGGCATATTTAAAACTATATGTTATTTGGTTGTTTAGTACGTAACACACACATAAAGAATTATTGATGTTTGTGTGTTTATCTACATTTATACGTGTCTGCTATTATGTAGATGCTTCTACCTGTAGAAGTTGGCATTGTGATAAGCGACATGAGACCACGTATGTAGTACAGCGTTTTGTGGGACTGTTTTTAATTTGATACATTTCAAAAAGACGTATCTATCTTTCAATTCCTGAAATATTTCCCCTTATAGGTCAATAAAGCAACAATTAAATACCAATTTATTCTCGAATAATAATAATAATAATAATAATAAATGACTTTATTTAGGCCGCATCACAGATGAAAATATACAAATAAAAATACAAAAGAAAAAAATATGTTAGCCTAAATGTAGACGGGGTTCCGCAAAGCTGCTCTTGCACCCAACCCAGTTGATGCAGTAACATACAAAATTAATATACATACAGTGTAATCCGCTTATTGGAATACCAAAAATTATTCCAATAACCAGGTTATTCCATTATCCGTACCGTATACCGTATACACACATTTAACATTACATAGGTATACAGTAGTATACACTCCGACCCAAAAAGTCTGTACCGTATGGAAAACTTTTCACTGTTGATTTTTGAGAACGTAATACAAACTTGAAATTTTAAAAAACAAAAATCAAGTTCCAAAATGTGAATTCGACTTAAGAATAAAGTATCCTATTTAAAAAAATAGAAAATAGAATAATAGAAAATTTTATTTTGAAAGCTTGTTTAGAAACAATATTTACGTACATTATGATATTATACCTACGCATACTAAAAACTTGAAAAGCATAAATTTCACATCGGTACACTACTTGCTCATTATCAAATATCATCATCGGCGTATCAAGGTAATGTAAAGAAAGAAGCCATTGAAAATAGAAACGAATTTCTGACTCTTGAATACAAGCGTTCGACATATAATAAATGGTAAATCTACATATAATAAAACCATTTTTTCCGCATAGACGAATATACTGAACTATTATCTAAACGGGAATAATCAAAAGAGATTAATTTCATATACGGCGATAAAGATTAATTTGTCACGTTAGCAAAACGCCGGTATTTATTCCTTTATACGGCGAATATGAGAAAAGAACATTCTGAATTATATTCTTTTAAGCGGTATTATTCTATTATATGGTATTCCAATAACCGAATAAAATATTAAGGAATACATATAGAAATAATTTGGGACTTCAAGTTTCTATTCTAATAAACGGGATATTCTTATAACCGATATTACATTAACCGGGTTACACTGTACATACATAAAGTAGCAAATACAAGTATACTGTTATGTTATTTCGGTATCAATCAAAATTAGTTAAAATATCATATTAAGCACTGTAAATTTAGGAATGACATTGTCAAAATTACACGTACAACGTACACACGTGGTACACACACGTTACCACGATTTAAATAATAATAATAAAAAAAGGATAAGGAGGTAAAGAAAAAACAGGAGAAGTGGACATTTTTTTTTAAGTGGATTGAAAGACAAAAAGTCAGGTGAAGAAAAATAAGTTCTTTAGAAAAAAAGAAAAACATTAAAAAAATAGAAAGTGAAAAGTTTAGAAAATTGTAAAGTATATTGTTCAGAACCACCGCTTGTTCACGACCTCTAAGATAAGAAGATATCAAATCGGACGCATCCTGACTGAAACCCAAGTAATGTAATATTTCAATCAATATGTCATGATTGATTGTGTCGAATACCTTGGAGAAATCAAAAGTTATAAGAACCGTTACCTTGCCCAAATCCATAGCTTTTCTTATATCATCTGTAATAGTTACCAAGTTACCAGTTCTAGTACCTTTTCCATTACCTTTGATAAGCTTGGTAAAATACTCATTGGACGAAAATCAGATAAACTTGATGGCGTGGAAACCTTTGGTAATGGGTTGACTAAGGAACGCTTCCACAAATCAGGAAAAGTATTAGTATGTATACCAAAATTAACACACTAAGTGTGCTAATATGTACGACTATTCGGGGGTACACAGTTTAAGCATATATGCATTAATTCCATCACACCCAAAGGCATTCGATGCAAGAGAGCTGATAAGTTTGGTTACATATGACTCAGAAACTTTAGTGAAATATAATGTATTAGTGACTGTAGAGCAGACCTGCAACCTGTACTGATAAGTAAGAGTGTTAGAGTCAGAAGTAAATGTAGGGATACTAGTAATGAAGTGTAAGTTAAACTGGTCAGCGTTGAAAGCATAATTCTGCGAAATACATTTGGATGTAGTTGATTTGATACCATAAGACCGTAACAAACTCCATGTGTCGCTTGTATTGAGATTCTGGGCAGTTTTAAATGAGGAAAACGCTCGTTTTTCAGCTTTCATTGTAGAGGATACCAAATTACGTAATTGTTTGTAATATTCCCAATCGTTATGTCTTAATTTAAATTTATTTAATGCTTTATCTCTTATATTCTCAGATAGCCAAGGATTACTAGGCTTTGTAACTCGTATTGTTCTCATAGGAGATATTAGATATTAGATTTAATACTTTGATGAGGGATTCAGAAACGAATTGCACTTTCAAGTCGATATTATCGAAATCATAAATACTCCTCCATGGTATTGCACGTAATAAGAAATTAATAAATCGCGTGTAATCAAAATTTCTAAAATTTCTACACGTAAGAGAAAGAGGTGTAGTTATTGTTTGATTAATCTAAAGGAACAGCTAACCAACTCATGATTAGATGGTTGAGGCAAGTGTTTAAGTTGTATTGACGACAAGGAGAGGTATTGTGAAGCGATAACCAGGCCGAGAATACTCGATGAGAATTGTGTGACGCGAGTCGGTTCAGTAACAATCTGAATGAGTCCAATACTATCTAAAAGCTCGGTGAACTTTTTATATGTATTACTGTGAATATTTAAAAAGTCCACATTAAAATCTCCAAGACAAACCACACAATCGCCAAGGAAAATGAGTTCAGACAACGTGTCCTCAAAAACAGTAAGAGAACTTTCAAAATTAGTACTTGGTGATCTGTATACACATCATATGCATAATCTTTTATTGTTAAGCTTTAATAATATCCACGTTTGTTCGATAGTACTATTAGTATCAAGAACGCCAACTGGAAACTTTGAATATAGGGCAACGCCTTCACCCGCGTTTGCCTATCCAAACCTGTAATATTATAGTCCTTAATAAACACTGCACAATCAGGGATATCCTCCTGCAACCATGTCTCAGTCACAGCAACAACATCAAAATCGGATGAAACAACACATCCCTCAAATTCATTGAAGTGGCGCAGCAAAGATCGAGCATTCAAAAGTGCCAGGGATAGCAAATCATTAGCCATAATTATATATTAGAAAGAAGTTGAAACATAAATGTTAGGCAACGTGAATACTAATTGAGTGAAACTCTGAAAGTTCAAGTAAACCAGTAAGTTCAAAGTAAATCAATATATGTTATTAAATTCGCCATATATCCACAACCACTGCTATTGCTAGACTATGTTCGCAGTTAGAAGGGTCAACTACTGCGCGCGATTCCTGAGTACTATTCATTTCTCGCAGGACGATGTGCCTTTAATAATCCGATTTTTTTATTTTTCTCAGTCCGATCCGGATAATTGGCGATCCGGATAACTGGAGTCCTGATAATTGGAGTTCTACTGTAGATCTCGATCAAAACCAAGTATCAACTATAGTACAAAGTAGGATAAGCAAAAGCAATTAAGTAAGTATGTAAGTCTGTATCTCAAAAAGCAAGAAAAACTGTAATGAATCCCAAACAATGTCAAATATCAATTAATACCAAGCATCAACGTATAGTTACAAATAAAAACTATCAAGCAAATATGGGTGTACACAAGAAAGCAAATTACAAAATGAAATAAATGTCAATCAATACCAATTATACAAGAATATCACGTAAGCACGTATAAGCAAAGTAAACGTGTGTGTATGTAAAGGAGCACAAGCGTGTACATACGTTACGTGCGGTCCGCAGATTTTCCACTCCGATCTAGATCCTCCAAAGAGCGAATAATGGAGCGAGAGCCACCCGACGAGACAAAGATGGTGCCATCAGACGTCCAAACTAGTGCTGCGAATCGTAATCGGTTCTATACCAAACCGGTTTTGTGTTAAGCGATTAATCGCCATCAAACGGAAATCGTAATCGAAAAATCGGTTTTGAAATCGGTTTTGAAATAGATTTTAAAATCGGTTTCAAATCGATGATTTTTTTTTTGAATCCGCTCTGTATGGCGTTGCAATTGTTTTATTAATATTTATAATACATTCACGATGATGACTAGATAGAGAATGTAGTGCATTTTGTAAAAAAATACCGAAAATATAATGCATTCATTCATTTGTGCTTGTTATGCAAAATATATTCGTTGAGATACTAAACGGCAACTCCTGTTATTTATCTATAGCTCATAAAGCATGTTGTGGTTAACGTGGATGAAAAAATAAATAGCGGTAATATGAATTAATGAAATTTAATAAAACAAGTAACAATCAGTATCCTAATGCATATACTATAAAAAAGAGAATGTAGCTGCGACTCCTTTCCGCTCGAAAAAAAATTGCGGAATCAATGTTATTACTAAACTGGATTTATGTTTGACGATTTGTCATCATCAAAACAGAAATTTTAATCGAAAAACTTGAGTGTACCCATTTAAAAAACACATTTTAAAGCCAATTTCAAAATCGATTTTAAACCGGTTTTGAACCGATTTTAAAACCGGTTTCGACTCAACACGATTAATCGATTTTAATAAAACCGGTTTGAGGAGAAATCGGTTAATCGATTTGTAATATTTGGTGATTTCCGCAGCACTAGTCCAAACCTTCCTTACGCTGAAGATATCCCGAGCTTTCTTTAGAAGGGAGTAATTTTTCGAAGTTAAATCTTCCGAGATTATAAAAGAAGTGCCTTTCAATTTCTTCTTGTTAATGAAGACTTCATTTCTTTTATAATACGAAGTAAATTTCACAATTATACATCGGTCCGTGACGTCTTTATGTTTAGAAGTTTTTGCAGCAGTTAAGTTTTTATGAGAAGTTTTCTTGCCCGATCGATGACAGCGATATCTATGTGGCCTTGAATGTTTAACTCCATTTTATTAAAGATATTTATAACTTTGTCGTAAACATTTTCATTATTTTCTTTTTTCACACCAAACAACCGAAGACTATCGCGACGGGAGTATTGTTCCAATCTGTCAATTTGATTATGTAGCTTAAGGGTGTACTGCTCCTATCTCATAACACGGTAAAAGTATTTCAAACATTATTTCCAAAATTGATAAAATATTTCATCGAGGATTGAATAAGTACGATCTAAGAAGATAGGCAGAGGTACCTACGTTTGGACTAATAATTGTCCTGAAATATTTACCACAAAGTTAAAAATATCAAATTTTACTATCTTGGGATTTAATAATTCTACATTATATACTTTTGAAAATGGATTTCATAATTTAACATTAGTGTATATAACGAGCCAAAGTTTTATTTCTTTTCATTAATAATAAGGAAGATAAACAAAGAAGCAGTTTTTTATAAAATCTATATAAAATGTTCTGCAACGAATTTTTTTTTTCGAGTTCACTTTGAAAACTGTAGTCTCGCAGTCTACGATTAGATTTCATAGAGCAGCAGTACACCCTTAAGATTTCAGACTCTATTTAATTTTTGTGTCATAACGATCTGTAATTAATTTCAACGAATTTTCGAAACCATTTTTGATATTTTTTCATCTAGATTGAAACTAGTTAGGTAATTCTTGAGCGTACTGTCAATTAATTCGACGAATTCATCCTTCTCGGCTCT
>CM043018.1:68999519-69043756 GCA_023690525.1 Holotrichia oblita
ACTGTTAATATTTGTTGTCATAATTTTTCCTTTAATTTGTTATATACCTATTTATTTTATAGGATGGATTAATTTTTGCGTTTAATGGGTGTCGACCTACTGCTGTAACAACAGCCGACTCCTACGATCGAATTTAAATATTATTTTGGTGTTTATATAAATATGTTTAGCACATAAATATTTTGTAATAAATTTATTATATATATAAAATATAAGCTGTATTTTATTATTCTAAATATTACTCTGATGTAAAACGAAAGAAATGCAAATGAAGGATGTAAAATATTAGATGTTTACCGTACTGGTAGTATTTTTTATCCGTTCTAATAATACTTTCAACATATATGAATGGATCGTATAAGTAAAGGTCGAAGATTCTATCATTTAAAACGTATACCCTACATGCGTTTGTACTTTACTATCTTGTACATTAGAAGTATTATGTTAGTATCATATTCATGTTCACGACAACCTGCATCGATTGATATACTGTTCACTTGAAAACTAGAAAAAGAAATTAGTAGTATACTAACACATTCACTCAACCAAAATATATCTCTAGCACTACAGATTATTTCGAAGGTGAACACTATCTACCTTTTTATAAAAAAAAAGAAAATGGGGAATGGGAAATACAGATAAAATTGGGCTTTTCTAAAATATGGAACGTGACAATTGAAGTTTGCTTTGTCAAAACATTAAAATAAAGTTGCGATATTTAAGATTTAAAGAAAAAATCATATTTTTGCCATCTGGCACCAGCACAGTCTCTTGTTTCATGCCGTAAATACGTATGTGTTAGATAAGATGAGACTTCAATAGTTATTCTAAGTTTTTTTTCATAAGTAGTCGTCAGTTGTTACCCACGATCAGAGGCCACGATGTATTCAACTTTTAGTTTATGTTAAGTTTTCTCTGGATCAAACAACTATAGAAGTAAATTTGAAATGAAATAATCAACAAACATTAAAAATACAAAAATTACCTTAAGAGAGTTTTTATGTGAAACTAACTGTACTATTGACGTAGATATGGTGTAATTTTAGTATACAGACGGATTCACTTTCTACCTTCACCGTGGTTATTACTGGAAATAGATGGTAGGTTTAAATTTGACGAAGTTACTAAATGCTGTATTTGTTATCAACCCAAAAAGAAAATATAAATTCGAGGGCTCTCATCATCAACCGAATACTGAATGATGAGAGTCCATGCGCTCCCGAAACACGTATCCCGAGTAATCAAATGTGGTGTTAGTGTTATCTGTAATTTCGTTATGTTAAATATAACTTCCTGTATATTGTCAGTTTATTATTTTTCGTGGAATTCTACATCATTCTGCTTTAATATTGCCTGAATCTGTGCAGCACAATTTCCGAGACATTAGAGGATTATTACTATTGAAGTCTCCTCTTGCTGTATTGTGGACCTTTTTCGACATACATGTATTCTTTGTTCTGTTACAATATGGCTTTCTTGTATTTGGCCTAAAATGTTAGAAATAACTTAATAAATATTCCAAATTTCAATAAACAAAATTGTGGTACCACACCTTTTGATAATCTTAAACGGCAAGAGTCGCGTCGTCCGGTCAGTTAGTCAGATTTCTGTCGTGTCGTGGATCTATGTAAATTTTTAGTTTGCGGATTATATCTCCAAACAAGTATAACATACCACGCTTTTTGAACACGTTTTTTTTATTTATTCGCGCTATCCTCTTGGTTCTTCTTCCAACTTTGCATAACAGTTAGTAATAAATTGTTTTTGTTATATACATAGCCAATTAAAAAACCGACTAGCATGAAAGTAGCAGTGACACAATTTTTTCGGGAACAATTTTTATATATTGCTCACGCGAATCGTATTGAAATCTTTTGGATATTTTGATGAATACGAGCCTTCACTTAATCATTCACTAATTGTGTTAGCAGGTTTCCAAGGAGTTCGTTAATATTTTGTTGAAAACCTGAAGACACTCTCTGCATCAGCAGCGAAACGTCAAGTAAAAACCTATCTGCGCGATAACAGATAATTGTTGATACTTTGCTCAACTATTGCAAATAGTTTTTACGACATTTTGGTGTGAGAAATACTTCTATTTTTGCGGCAAATTTTTAAGTTTGATTTATTTTGACCATTGAATTTTTCGAGGTAATTAAAATCTATAGACAAATATAGCTCAGTAGGTACTATTTATTTTACAATTTTATTACCTATTTATGAGTAACAGTTGAGTATTTAGAAATTCAAATATTGTTGCATACAATTCTTCAATATATCTGCATCTGGGAAACTTATTTGAGTGCCGGGTTTCGTACAACTGTCTGTTGCCATAGAACATGATATGCTTACACATGAATTCATAGATAACTGCTTATATTCAGCTAGTAAGTAGGCTAAGCATCCTATAAAAGAATCTCCTGCGCCCGTGGAATCCACACATTGCTTCTTAGGTGCTCTTACATGAATTGGTGTTGGATCATCTTTAGAAGCAAATACAGCTCCTTCAGAACCCATCGTAATTATAACACACTGACACCCTTTTTTCATGAAAGATTTTAATGCTATTTCAGCATCCCTACAAAATAAAATATATAATTTAATAACTTTACTTTGTTTGTTTTAATAATTCATTCCTCCATAACGCCGTAAGAGTGCTTGCCCCGAGTAATCTTCATGATTACAAAGCGCTTAGTGGAAGATCGAAGTCTTAGACATGCCATTCGTTTTAATTTTGCTAATTTAACTTTAGTTCCGATTTAATTATACATCATCCATCCAAAACTTGAAACTTGGCAGTTTTATATGTATTACGACGATAGTTACAGGCAGGAGATTGTGGATATATATTATTATTGTTACGGTAAAATAAATACGAAAATTATTTGCCATCTGTTTCATCAAACATAAGAAAATCTGTTTAGACTACAATGTTTCTAATGGATTTTAAGATTAAAAAAAATAGAATTACCTACATACAAGCTGACAGAATTTTAATGTCAAAAATACTAGGTCAACTGATAAATAATCGTCTTAATAAGAAATATATTGGGTAAATAAACATTCTATAACTATTGCAAAACACCCCAGTAGCACTTGGGCAGTAATATACATAAACGTATGCTTGACACTACGGACTTGCAGTATTATTATTATTTTACATTTCCGTCCATAGGTTCGATTCCATGCATAGACGCACAGTTTTAAATAAAAGTTTTCTATATTAATTGGTGGTTGGAAAAATACATTATAATTATTGCTACACTTCTGTGTGAAATGCTCTTGACATGCCTATCCTAATTCTCTTCCAAAAGCGCGTTAATTAGCAAAATTGGGCGGATTTTATACATTTTTCTGATGTTTTCTATTTATTAATATTTGAAGAAACAATTTTATGGTTCGCTACAGGTGCTTACAGTGACAGAAATTGTATACATAGCTTTTTACGAGGTATCGTTGGCAGTTATGAGTAATCGTTATGTACGGTTGTTTACGATATTGTTTAGAACCGCATAAACTGTTACAATACAGATTTCGTTACGACCACTACAGTTACACATAGAAAATTGCAGCATGACCCAGTAAACCAACATATGTATGTTATATCTCAATGAGAATTCAAACTGATTACATTGTACCCAGTTATATAAAATAAATATGGATGTATACAATTTACATGCTCTTGTTGCTACATAACGAAGTTAATATAGATGTTCTGTAAATTTGCTCTCATAGTGTAACATGATATCTAAAATTTTAACATATAAAATACGTGAATGTCATTTAATTATTGTTATATCAATTACGAAGTGCTAAAATTCAAATTTTAAAGCAAAGGCCCCACAGGAATTACTTTTTACACCATTTTGTAAATGTTACATCTATGTTATAAGTTCCAAACCATGTAATATCTCTGAAATTGTAAAGTTCCATCTATATTACAAAGTTCTTCACCGGATCTCTTAGTGCAGAAGTAGAACACTAAACACTTTAACCCACTAAACACCAAACAAGTTTTAACTAAAACACCGACGGCGATAATAAAACTAAATTATTATTATTAATTTAGTTTTATTATCGCCTTGATAATGACAGCATTACTGTTGAAACGCGTCGGTGTTTTAGTTAAAACTTGTTTGGTGTTTAGTCGGTTAGTGTTTAGTGATCTATATTACAATTAATATATCATACAGCGTTTAAAGATCGGCGGATATATAACATTAATATATTATATACATAGTTGTGTTTGCTGGTTAGTCTCGTCGGTTTTACAATACAGATGTTACAGGTGATACAGTGATCTAGGTATCTACCTGTCTAACCGGTTGTTTTCGAGGTATTAGTCCATTCTATGAAAAAAGATTTAGCCCCTCATAATGGCATTTTTTTTAACTGCGGCGACATATCATATGTTAAGTTATCTCATATTTTTTCCAAAATTGAAAGTTTAAACGATGATTCAAGTTATATGTTTGTTCTACATTATTGCAGAATATTAGAGGAAAAAGGAAAGCAGTCGAACGAATTTTTAATATAATCCATCATTTTTCGAAAATTCGAAATTAGGATAACCTTTCTGAACAGTATTAAAAAAATTACGCTCTCATGTCTCATTATTGTACTGGAGATATCTAAGAAAAAAAATTTAGTCCATTTTTGTTTGAAAATTAAAATTGTGATGGTTGTTCCAGGTTATTCTGAACGATGTTCTATAAACTTACTTTAGTAGCCTATCATTTTCTGAAAATTGAAGTTTTGTTCTAGGAAATTACGCTCCTATCTTTCACAGTACCCTGAAATATCTAACAAAAAAAAACTCCTTATCCATCTCCTTTGTCGATAATAAAATATCTTTATCTTTCCTGTACTCTCACAGGAATTAATGTTAAATGTTTATTTTCAATCTATTAATCCTGATATGTACTTCAGTAGTGTAGTACATTTGCTTGATAGTTTGGATTCAAACTCTGGTATTTTCTTTATGATTTTGGTTTTCTGCAGTTCTCCGAATTCTATGGTAAATGGAAAGGTAACAATCTTAAGTCGGTCTACCACCGCAGGAGTAATAATAACTCATGACCAGCTATTGTTTCGTCTAGTTGGCATAAGCTCAAAAAATAAATATAACCAATAGCTTCCTAATACCTCGAAACCCTTAAGTATCGACACACATCTTCCATTGAAGAAATTATAATGTAGTTTCTACGTATCAAGTTCTATTCTTTGTAGAATAACTTTTAAATTGTGATTCTCATTCTCAAGTTTTATCAAAAATCACCGGAAGCTAAATATTTACTTACCGGGTGAGGTATTAGTGCGCCAAAGCTCAATATATCCATTAGTATTAAAGATATCACAAAATGTTATGTACAAAAATCATAGACAGTCTCAAGCTACATATTTTGAAATTATTTTCGTATACACAGGGTGTTTCATATTGCCGGTGTGAAGCAAACATACATTTTCTTAAATGGGACACACTATATATTATTTCAAATTTAGATTAAGCATATCTTCGTCTTGCCTTCAATATAAAGTTACATTGAATTATACCGAGTATTTCAGAAGTTATGGTCAATTTTGTCTGAAAATCATTGCGTATTCAACGTCGTGTGTATTCCACACGAAACAAATTGAAATTCCTTTCGCACTGGAATGACTTTTTTATATTGTTACGGTTTTATATCAAAGTGATATTTTCCCAATATTGCGAAAACTGTTTTATTGACCTACAGGGCGATTCAAAAGGTCAAATTCATCATATATTAATTGTACAAAAAATACAATATTGCAAATGTATTATTTTATTTAGTCTTATTTAAATGGAACACCCTGTATTTTGTATTAAGAAAGGGAAGGACACTGTATGCACTTTTATTTTTATTAATAAAATGGATAATTTCTGAGATGTTTCATATTTTCGTAATGATGGGTGATGAACACTTGCTATATTTCAATCGTGCGTGTTTTAATGACTTTATGATCCACTCATACTTTAATATACTAATAATATCAGCGACTATTTGAGGATGGGAATTTCCTAATGCACATAGTTCTCATATTACTTTTTATTTGGAATGTAATATTTGTAATTACATACTGGAATTTATAATCATCGAAAATATCTTTTCTGACAATATATAAAGAATGAAATGAATCGTATAGATAACTAGTGATGGGTTTAATTAAACAATTTTTTAAAATTAATTCTTAATCAACTAATTCTAGTGGACAGTTTTTATCGATTAAGATTGTAAATTCATTCGTTGAAAAATTCTAAATTAGTGCTGTAATTTATTAGTAATAATTATTTCTACAGAATATTTTCCCACTGTATTTTTGTAAATACAAGTATACTACTTATAGAAAAAAATGTCCAACTTAGATTAAAATCGTTCGTTCCGGTCGGTTATTTTTTGGTGAAAAATTTTTATCGATTGTTTTTTAGCAACCACCAATGCTGAACAATGGAGTTAATCCTTTCATTATGAAAATCATAAATTACGATTAATTCGATCATTAAAATCATTCGATTCCACGCACTTTACATTTCTCAACCATTGTACGATGTCCAACGATTGCCGAGTATTAATTCTGAACGTAGTTTCGAAATTAGACTTCAATTTACATCGTCGACAGTAATCAGCCATTTAGATTTAAGCCTTTCTCAGTGCCAAGTCACTTTAAGATTAACACAAATTAATCACAAAAACAACAATTTTAATAATAAAAAACTAAAGAATTTTCGATTTAGTTCAAAATGGAAGCTAATAAAAAAAATATGCCGAAGAATCATTACACGAGCAACATTACAATACCAAAACCGATAAATCTTAGAAAAAGAATAGTCCCTCTCCCATTTGGTTGTGAAAACGAACAAAAAATTGACGAATCATTTGGTAAAAATATGGATTTCCTATTTAACACATGGACGTATTTTCAAAGGTACTAGAAGATAACAAAGTCCTTTTGGAAATAGAAAACCGGGTCAAAGAGCATTAAACTTTTCTTCGCATCTATCCCAAAGTATCTAATAGAACTTCAAAGTCAATAGATGCGATACACCTCCAGGCACAAGAGGCCGATAGAAAAAAGCTACAAGACTGATTTTTGAGTTGTTGTTTTCTACGGTTGATAAGTGGTATGAAAAGAGCGGACTACTAAAATATGAACAGTCAATTACAGCAAAAGCTGTGATTTTTAATAATAAATTTATATTATATATGTAGGTACCATGCGAAATATGGGTATTTGGTATACTACTAGAATTTGGGATAACCATTTGTAAAAAGAGATTTCAAAGGAAAAAGCTAAGAAATCTAGAAACGGAACAATTATTGTTCCTAGTTAGACATGGCAATAATATATGTTGGAATCTAACGAATTATTAGACAGAAGAAAAGTTAAACAAGTTCTACCTTCTAACTATAAACTGAGCCACAAAATAAATTTTCAGAGTAGGTCCATGAATCATTGAATGTGAAAACATACATTATATACCATGAATCAATTCACTTATGTCTTAGATTGATTCAACGATTTAATTTACATGTCCTATTCAATTTGACGTTTACGTTAACTCGTTAAGTAAATGTATGTAGGACCAACTGATATTCATGAACCTTACATTCAAATCTGCAGACAAGTTGACTTGCTCAGGGAATATGGTTATTGAAAATTTTGCTTGTTGAAATGTGTCAATAACTATGATTTGTTGTAGAGTAGTTTTTTTGAGCGGTTTGTTTTAAAATGAAAAAATGTCGAACAATAAAATTTGAAAACTAACTTCAAAAATCTAGTATTTCCAACTTAACATATGATTATTTATTAATGACATTTCGACGATTACTATCAATTTTCTAAGCTTAGACGTGATTTGTATGTCTCTTTCAGTCGTTCATGGCCTACCTATTATAAAAATGTTGTGGGTCGCTTGCTATCAAAATATAACCTTCAACCAGCGAATACTAGACTGTTTATATCGTATGAGAAATGTCTACTCTCAGTTTTAGAGACATTTATAAGTAACATGTTTGGTAGTTAATGCTTCAACTAAACTGCCTTAAAGACCAACATATTAGCAGATTATTATAAGGTCCAAGAACTGCATGAATTACCGCAACTTTACAATAAAATTAAGTTAGGATACCAACATAAAAGAATTGATCATATTTTAACACAAAATAAATATACATACATCGTCATAAAAGGATCGTACATACATACTTCCATAGCCAGAATCACATTTATTATACTTACTGTGGTGTATGTACTGAAACGCCGGAAAATACAGATGCCTCTGATTCATTTACACAAAAAATGCTCGGTAATGTGAGTAACTCTGGACTATATGTAGCCAATGCCGGTGCACCATTTAATATTATTTGCTAAAAATAAAATATTCGCAAGCTGAAAAGATTGATATATAAAAAAATTTAAAAATGTTATAAAAAGCGATAGCATTGTATTCGAATTGAACAACTACACAACATACCCAAAATGTTGCAGTATCAAAACGAATGTGTTGCGTGCATTCTTATAATTAGTTCGGCTTTAGGACGCTGTAAAGCGCAACCATCACCAGTTCAGTTACTGGTATTTTGAAGTCTGAGTATTTTGTTATAATTCATATTGATGTTGACGATAAATGGCAGTTTTTTCAGTATTTGTGACCTTACAAGGTTACCTAATTTTCAACCGATCAGATAAGCATAGTGGAAAACATCCAGCGTGTATACTTTATCCATTTGTAAAACTAACGAGCATCGAGTTTATTTTTATCATGCCCGGGTATAAAGTTTAAAAAGGATTGAAGTACACTTAATGCGAACATATTCTTCCCCTTCCATAAAGCCAACAAGCACTTCATGGAAAAAGTAAGAGTGGGGCACGATAAAAATGTCGAAACGACTTGATGTAGATTCAGCGCAGTTCTATCCACAGACCACCTAAAAAAGGCGCACAACTCTAGTGAATTAGCTGATCCAAGAAATTGCGGGGCAATGGATAGAGCTACCAGGTTCCGCAAGGGGAAAAAGTAGGCACAAAACGATAAGCAACCATTCTTTTCCATTGGAAATCATTCCAGTGCTAGGCTTTCTTAGGTGCTATCGAAAAACGGTTCCAACATTCTTTAGGCACTTCAGTTCGTTGTTTTCGTTCTTCCGATATAACCACAACTTGTTTTTTTTTTAATGAAACACCCTGTATATTTTCTTTACAATGAAAAGAGAACTGAAAAACTATCCCAAAAATGTATAATACGTGTAGTATTTTTTGGGGAGGTGTTTGAGAAATTGTTAATTCAATATTTACAGAATTTCATATATGTATAGTAGGCATAGAAGAAGGAAAACTTTGAAGTTTTATATAGTTTATTCTAGAAAAATAGTTTTGCTGTTATTTTATCCATTCAGTAATCAATAATTAGTGTTTTAATTTGAGAATGTTAAATAAAAAGGGTGTTCATAACTCACGAAATAAGAGTTCACTGCGTCACAGATACTTGGTAAGTTAAACAAACGCTGTATTATTGAACTATAACATATTCGAATTTAAAAAAAGGACAAAACCACAATGGCATCAATACTTACCGAAATATCACCAAGGTAAATTATATAGTAATATAGAACAGAAAGGATATGAGGATTGCTAGGCGTAATGATAGAAAAAAGGGGCGATAGAGAAACCGAAATAAATGAAAAAATACTGACGTTAATAGGGCATGCAAATAAGAAGTTATTAAAAAGTAAATTTCTCACAAAAAAACACGAAATTAAAAATATATAAAACGATTATAAGGCCAATAATGACATACGCTGCCGAAACATTGACACTCTCAAAGAAAGTTGAAGAAACCATCCGAATAACAGAAAGGCGGATTATGAGAGCAATATTGGGACCTGTGAAAGTTGAAGAAGATGTGTATAGGGTAAGAATGAATTATGAAATAGCGAGAGAACTCGGAGTAGAAGAGGTGGTTAAAAAGATAAAGCAGAGAAGAGTGAGATGGTTGGGTCATGTGTGGAGAGCAGGGCCGATGTTGATGTGGAGCCGCCGGGCGGGAGAAGGCGAGGTCGGCCGAGAACCAGATGGCTGGAAGAAGTGGAGGATGATTTAACAAAGATCGGGGTAGTTAATTGGAAAAAGAGGACCGGACTCAGGAAGATATGGCGAGGGATAGTAGAGAAAATAGGAACTGAGGAGTGATCCACCCGAAAACGGATCAAGAAAGCTCTACGGAGCGGCGTAACTCCGTAATGGAGTGTTTTTCGCCACTATATATATATATGTATATATATACATAAAGTTGAAAAATTTTATCAGTTCTGGCACTGACAGTTGTAGACTTTAAAACGTGAAATTACTGCAACTAGTACAGAATATGGGTTCCTTCTTTTAATTTAAATGAAAAACAGTAGTTTCCTACGTGACGTTTCGGATATATTTTAATCCCTCTTCAAATCTATATATAAATATATAATAAAACTTAACTATTTTTAAACCAAGAAACAATAACTTACATAAGGATAATCGTTTTTCTAAATACAAGGCTCTAAAAATATTGTGAAACAATTTTGACAATTTTGAAATTTGAAAACATGCAAAATATTTGATTATCAATTTTGTAAACAAAACCAGACATTTTAGATTTTAAATTTCGACATTTTAAAAACAATATGACGAGAGTTAGACAAATCATTACGATCTTGAGTTAAAAAGCTAGTGGCTGTAGAAAACAAAAGCCTGTTTGTTAAGTAAGATGGGAAACTATTTTTAAGAAGAATATTGTATAGATATTGTAGATCTTGCGTGACAAAATCTTTATGACTAATTCTCTGTATACTTGTTTTCATTGCGGTAATTAAATTAATTTTATATTTTGTGGGGCAAACCGAGTTAAAATTCAACAATCTATTAGAGTTAGAAGGTTTTCTGTACCACTTTAACCTAATTAAATTTTCTTGTCTTACAATAGTGGTATCAAGGAAGGGTAATGTGCCATTAATTTCTGTTTCACAAGTGAATTTAAGGTTTGAGTAAAATTCATTCAATTTATTCAATGTATTTTCTACTTCATGCCTAGGTAGAGCGCAGGCAATGTCATCGACATATTGAAAAAGAAAACCGAAAGCAAAAGTGGTTAGACTACATACATTTTTTAGTAAGCTGTTCATAATTATATCTGCTATAATAGGTGAGAGGGGACTGCCCATAGGAGTACCATGTATTTGTTGATAATACTGCCCCTCATAAAGGAAAACTAATAAACTTATAAAAGATCTTAAAGACAAGAAATACATAGAAGATACCACCTACAAACAATTAACTAAATATAATTCCGCTACACCCCGTATATATGGCATTCCCAAAATTCACAAATCTAACATTCCTCTGCGTCCCATAGTTAGTAATGTTGATTGTCATAGCAAGTATCTGGCCAAATATCTAGCAAACATATTAAAAATCTTCTTCGAAGAATACTGTGAGTTCAAAATACAAGATTCTTTTGTTTTCGCGGATAAAGTTAACAATATGACTATACCCAATAACTATACTTTAGTATCTTTTCACGTAGTCAGTCTATTCATCAATATACCTGTAGACTTAGTTATCACAATCATACAAGAAAATCGGGGAATTATCGAATCTAATACTGCCATACCTAAAACCATTTTCATAAAATTATTACAGTGGGTTTTCGAGTCAGTTTACTTTCTTTATTAGAGGCAGTATTATCAACAAATACATGGTACTCCTATGAGCAGTCCGCTCTCACCTATTATAGCAGATATAATTATGAACAGCTTACTAAAAAAGGTACCTATGTAGTCTAACCACTTTTGCTTTCGGTTTTCTTTTTCAATATGTCGATGACATTGCCTGCGCTCTACCTAGGCATGAAGTAGAAAATACATTGAATAAATTGAATGAATTTTACTCAAACCTTAAATTCACTTGTGAAACAGAAATTAATGGCACATTACCCTTCCTTGATACCACTATTGTAAGACAAGAAAATTTAATTAGGTTAAAGTGGTACAGAAAACCTTCTAACTCTAATAGATTGTTGAATTTTAACTCGGTTTGCCCCACAAAATATAAAATTAATTTAATTACCCCAATGAAAACAAGAATACAGAGAATTAGTCATAAAGATTTTGTCACGCAAGATCTAC
This sequence comes from Holotrichia oblita, assembly GCA_023690525.1. Classification (NCBI taxonomy): domain Eukaryota; kingdom Metazoa; phylum Arthropoda; class Insecta; order Coleoptera; family Scarabaeidae; genus Holotrichia; species Holotrichia oblita. Next base: position 69,011,699 of record CM043018.1, read on the forward strand.
AATATCTATACAATATTCTTCTTAAAAATAGTTTCCCATCTTACTTAACAAACAGGCTTTTGTTTTCTACAGCCACTAGCTTTTTAACTCAAGATCGTAATGATTTGTCTAACTCTCGTCATATACAAGATATTAATATTGAACAATCAAAATACAAATCTCTTGTTTACATCCCTGGCCTTACGGATAAAATAAAACTGTTATTTAGAAATAGCAATTTAAAAATTTCATTTACTTCAGCTAATTCGTGTAAAAAATTTTTCACTAAATTGAAAACCCCGATACCGAAAGAACAACAGAATCATATTGTATACGCGGTTAAATGTAACGATTGTTCTAAATTCTATATTGGTCAAACTATCCAGAGGTGGCGTGAGAGAAGCACCCAACATCGTAGTGACAGTCGAGTAAATCCCAAAAAATGTGCTTTGGCTACACATATACATACCAAAGATCACATTGTAAATTTTAATGATGTCACAATTTTATTTAATGAATCTAATTATACTAAAAGAATTTGCCTTGAAGTTTTAGCTATCAAACATTTTTCGGATAATATTAATACAAAAGAACAATCTTCAAATTTTACAAATATTTATAATAATTTAATTAAATTTATCAAATTTAAGGATTTACATTAATCTCTTTGGTAGTCTTTTGTGATCTCTTACATTTAACTGTCTTTGTATGGAAAGTTATAAATCGTTTTCCAATTGATGTGTTTATAATTTTTTTTCTTATGTCCAATTTATTTTCATTGCATTTAACATATTGTTTTTAAAATGTCGAAATTTTAAATCTAAAATATCTGGTTTTGTTTACAAAATTGTTTATCAAATATTTTGCATGTTTTCAAATTTCAAAATTTCAAAATTGTTTCAGCCTTGTATTTAGAAAAACGATTATCCTTATGTAAGTTATTGTTTCTTGGTTTAAAAATAGTTAAGTTTTATTATATATTTATATATAGGTTTGAAGAAGGATTAAAATATATCCGAAACGTCACGTAGGAAACTACTGTTTTTCATTTAAATTAAAAGAAGGAACCCATATTCTGCACTAGTTGCAGTAATTTCACGTTTTAAAATATATATACATACAGTAGTTGGCCATTAAATTAGGACCACTATGAGAAATTTATAATTTATAATCTAAGAAAGAAAACTACAAGTATATACTAAAGCTATTGTAGCAGTTTTGTCATAAATATTATTGTATAGTATTATCAACTCGAAATTTCGAGATTATCATAATAGGGGCCTTCCGGGAATACTTTCTTATTCCAGGTACCTATTACTACCCCTACCGCTCATCGATGTCTCTTCGGTGCGTCGGTATTTAGTCTATCAGTAAGTGCCTTACGATCAAGATAGTGTTATAGTGTTGATACGTGAACTTAAACAATCTGTTGCAAGTTGTTCTTTTAAACCTATACGATTGATTTCGTTTCGCTGACACATAAAAGTTAGTTAAATTTTAATTGCGTTATGGGTAAAAGAAAAGACATCACAGAAGACAAGAAGAACAGAATTTGTGCTCTTTTAGAAACGGGATTATTTTCTCAGCGAGAAATAGCACGCAGAGAAAATGTTTCACATCAAACAGTTATGAGAATAGCTAATTTAATCAAAGAAAATATTCCCGGGAGTAGCACTTCACGACAATATTGCGGTAAAAAAAGGAAAACAACAAGTCGTGACGATCGGAAGATCATAGAAATAGCAAAGCAAAATCGTCAATTATCAACTAAAGCAATTCAGGCAAATGTCAGAGAAAGTGGGATCCATCTATCGGAAAGAACTATTCGACGGCGATTCTACGAGGCTGGCTTGAAATGTAGGCGTCCAGTAAAAAAACCAAAATTGACGCTCAGGATGAAAAAGGCTCGCTACAATTGGGCGAAACGACATCAAAACTACTCTGTTGATGATTGGAAAAAGGTAATCATATGTGATTGTCTTATTTATCTAAACTTGTCAAATTCAATATGTTTGCAATGAATAAAATACCTTCAACACTCTTTTACAGATTGTCTTTAGTGATGAATCAAAAATGCAGGCGGTGGTAGAACGTTCCCAGTATGTGAGAAGATTACCTTCTGAGCGCTACGAAGAACATTGTACATTGAAAACCGTGAAACATCCACCCTCGGTGATGATATGGTCCTGTATCACTGTGCAGAGGCCAGGCCCAATTTATTTTGTTGAAGGTACAATGGGCCAACATCAATATAGAAAAGTGTTGGGTGAGTACCTAGTTGGTTATATAAACTCACTAGATGAAGATAAAGGGCCGTATGTGTTTATGCACGACAACGCTCCCTGTCACACGGCAAAATCCGTAAAAGCCTATTTGGACATGGTAAATCTACCGTTATTGGAATGGCCAGGAAACTCACCCGATCTCAATCCCATTGAGAACGTGTGGAACACGTTAAAAAGGATTGTTGTCCAACATAAATGTACCAGCAAACAACAATTGATGGAAGCAATCGAAGAAAGTTGGACAAATAATGAAGCCATACAGCGTACCATAATAAAATCAATTGAGAGTATGCCCAATAGGATAGCTGCTGTCATTAAGGCAAAGGGAGGGAATACTAAATATTAATCAAAAGTATAGCTTTTCAATTTTACATGACTTTTAATAAAATAATCGCTGATAATACATTGTTTTATTCTCATTTTATCCCGAAATTGGTAATTTCATTAGTGGTCCTAATTTAATGGCCAACGACTGTATATAGAACAGAAAGCTAGACAAGATTCCAGTTGATTTCATTACAAAAAAGACATCAAACCTCTCTCATCAAATCAATATATATTGTATATATATATATGAGTGATGGTGTAAAAGACAACCCAGATAGCACCGGACGTCCTATGGATATCCATTTTATGTCCAAAAGTGGTCCGAACGTCCATGGATGTAAAATGGACATCCACTGGGCGTCCGTTACTCAATATCCATCGGACGTCCTATGGATATCTGTTTTATGTCGGCATGTAAAACAGAGATCATTTTATATTGAAATGATCTCTGATTAATTTTTTTACGGATATAAACATTATTATATTATAGGTTATTATTATTTAATATACATATATGCGTTGCACGTACGTTTAGCTACAGCAGTTGTCAGCGCGTACCAAGTAATTTGTGTTAAAATTCGAACAATTTCTACTTACTATATATACCTATACTAAATATTAAAAAAAAATCAGTGGGAATAATTTTCTTACTTCTATGTTTTAAAATCCCCGCGCACAGTTCCCTGTTTAACATAAAGTATCCTCTCTCCTGATGTTCTGGGATAACAAAGGATAACTAATGGATGCCCATAAGATATCCTCAGGGATATTCATGTAAAAGGCATGTTTGTAACAAATGTCCATAAAGCGCCCATAATATGTCCATAGGACGTCCGTTCGGATGTCCGTTTTAAAGCCATGTTTGTGACAAATGGACGTCCAATGGATATCCACAGGATGTCCGACGGACCTCAAATAGATATCCGGCATATCCATAGCAGACATCTATCGGATGTCCACTGGACGTTCATGTACTATCTGGGAAACGATGCTTTTTCTGCAGATTTGCGGCTAAGAGAATATCAAGATAACCCAATATTATTTTATAAAAGGCAATCAGAGGCGGATACCACGTATAAGTTATCTAAGTCTGATTGTTGTTTGGTAATGACTAATTTTCAAAAAACAATGCTTGAAAATGTTGCAGGCTTAGCAATAAATTGTACATTACATTAGCTAAATAAATACAATTTTGAACTAACTTTAATAATGATGCTGGGTGAGTTTAGTGAAGGTAGCATTTGTTTAGACACCATAACGATATTTACCAAGTCTCATTTCACCAAAAACGTTTATGAGATGTAACTTTTTCTAACGCCTGGCACATACTGTTCAACAATGATATACATATAATACAATAACCGACATTTATTTTCAAACTATATCAATTATTACCAATTCAGGGAACAGTGTAGAATAAACACGAAATATACACTTAGATAAGATTATCAAATATTTGTTTAAGATTTACATTGAAGTTAAACTTAAATTGTTTTCTGTACTAGTTTCTTTTTTTTACTTTTTGATTATGATAGTTGCTACAGTAATTTCCTCTTATGAATAATTTTCGATACTTTTAAGAAACCTTATACAACATTAAAACAAAAAAGTATTACCATATATCGAGACAATTTCTTGAAATACATCACTGGCCATGCCATCTTAACAGTTCATGATTGACAAGGCATAAAACTTTTCAAATTTATATTTGTACTCACACCTTTGCACAATTTCATTGCTTCAATTGCTACATCTGCAGATGTTTCGAGTTGACAAACTAATACATTTGCGTTTTGTATAGCTGACTTTGCATCTTGAATATCATTAACCGATAATTGTGAATTTGCTCCTGCCACAATAATTATCTGGTTTGCACCTGAGTCTGCTACAGATATTTGAGCAATTCCACTTGAGATACCTGGTGTTTTCCTGACATATACATGATTTATACCTAAATCTTTAAAATTACTAATATACTTGTCACCCCAAAGATCATCGCCCACCTGTAATAAACAGTTATACATCTACTAAATAAACATTCTGAAGTTATAATAGTGTTACTCTTGCTATCATTGTTGTACTACCACCTAGTTTATGAGCTGCTACACATTGATTTGCGCCTTTTCCACCAAAATTTGTTACAAATTTATAACCATGTAGAGTTTCACCTTCATGAGGCAAGCGTGGAGAATAGCTAAAAATGCCCATGTTTAATTACCAAAATTAAAAGTAAATAAATAACAATACCATACAAAATCCATCATACAAGATCCAACAATTACAATTGAACTAGCCATATTTCGTGAAAATTTATTACATTAATTTACGTATAAACAGAATATGTACTGTAGCAGAGATGTGCATACATAACATGTATATAAAAAAAAGATACAGCTACAGATAACAAGAAAAAAATATTTGCCACTTGATTTAACCAATTACAAATGTTGTATTATATTTTATGTTATATATTAACAACTTAGACGATAAGAAAGTCTGAATAAACATAAAAACTTGTCCACAGTTCATAAGTCATATAGCCACAGATCACACATATCGGGTATCCGTAAATGCTTGAAGCTGACAGCTACTGTCAAATTTTGGTTAAGTTTGCAACACTACATTTGATTTCGATCGCAAGAATTAACATTAGCGTCCCACGCGGTAGTTACTTGCAGCATAATTATTAAAAATTGTTTCTTAATATCAAGCACAATATGCTTCCTTTTGGAAACGTTTATTGCTAATTAAAATTAGTTAAGAACATAATTATAAAAAATTATAACTATAAAACCATTGCAATGACAAGAATACAAACCGAACGAAAATACATACGTGCGACTATGGCCAGAGAGGAATAAACCAATTGACATTCTAAGGGTGGTAAACTTAAGCACAGATATTGCATACATTTTGACAGACGTCAGCTTATAGGTATACTTGAACATCCCTACTAAATGATGGATGTCATCACAAGAGGGGTGAGAGGAAATTATAAATATACAACCAGCATTACAACATTTGAAATTTATTATCTTAAGGTGGCGTACTTGGCCCTCTATTTCAATAACTTGAACTTGATGAGCAAATGTTGCATTTTTATCGAATATATTCAAAATTAGATGGCGCAAGGCTTACGAATCTCTAGAAAAGTAAAAAGTAATGAAATACTTAAACATGCGTAACATCTTGGCTGAAATAATATAGGAAAAGTGAAGATTAGAATATTGGTTGTAATACAAAATATATTATAATATAAATATAAACTTCTCAGAAAAATAAAATATAACATTATATAGAAGAAAGGTATCCTTGGAACGAGTTTTATTGGTTGCATATTATGTAGTTTAGAACTGAATGTATTGAGCAAGTATATTTCAATATAAGCTTTTCCGTATAATTGCGATAGCCTAAGGCAATAACACCCTAATATTCTATTTACAAAATATATTTGTGCGTACATGCGTTGTTTGTTACAGGTACAATCTTTTAGTTCTGCACTAATTGTCTAACGACTAGCTTGACGTAATAAAGTAATACGGTTTTTCATCGTCTTCGTTAGTTTTGGATTATTTTTTCGTTGTATATAGTTATTTTAGTGGATAAGGGAGAATATTTTTATACATTTGTTTCTGTATATAATTGTACATAGTTCTAGTGGTAAACCGTCCTTGAAGAGGAACCATAATTATTATTTTCAGGTAAATACCTACTCAGTTGGAAGATCGCGATATCATGTCTCAACAGTCGCAAATTGCATGTAATAATAATCACTTATTGAAAAATATTGTAGATTCAAGGCCAACTAAATATCAGGAAAAGGAAGCTGTACTACTTTGTGGTTTTCACTGATGAAACCCACCCACTTTTTATAGAAGAAATATATAGGGATGAACAACTTTGTAGAAACATAATGGTTCCAAAATTAAGGCATTTTTTCCTTGGGTGTTTTTTGCCTGAGAGGATTCAGCAGCTTATGTAGTGAAAGCTGCACACACGCAGCTGTAGTAGATTACTAGGATTAGACAGGAAACCTTTCTCCACACAAGTTACGCTTATGAAGTATATTCTATAATGCATATGACTACGTGTTATATAGATAATTATTATTAAAATTTCCGTTATAACCATCACAGTGTATGTATGTGAAATACTAAATGTAAATATAATAAAGGACAGTAAATTTTATTGTGGAATGAATTGGTATCTGTATTATTTATCAATAAAAGGCAAGAGAGATATTTGGGTTTTATTTGTCTTTCTTTCTCTATACCTACACCAAGTAATGATTGATCAATATGTATTTACTTATGCATGTTTAGTTGTAAAAATATGTCTCGAAAGTATTGAAATCAATTTATTACTTGAATAAAAATAATTTAGTAAGACCTTTCTATAAAAAAGTATATTTGTGCATACAATCAAGTTTTGCAATTCTTGTGATACTAAACTGACTACTTCCAATAATCGTGATGCGCACTATTTTGAAAGCAATATATAACAATAATCCTGTATACTGTTCAAGTTATGTTATAAAGAAGTATGATGTTCTATGACTATCTTTCACAGTTTTTTTTCTTCTTCATTTACATTTTTTAATAAAACATTTAATTTAATGTTTTTCTGAATATCAAAGCAGTCAATTTTGATGTTAAACTGATTGCCTATACATAGTTATATAATAGTTATCTAATGCTAGTGACATCTAATATAAAACTGGCAAACTGTTTGGACAGATATGGGGCTGTTGTTGATACTCAGCCCCTAAACTTACTTCCTGAAAAAAATACTGCATATTTTGAAATTATTTCAATACAGATCGTATTAGTATATTTTTCTACATATTCTAAAGGTAATATTATCAAAATTTTATATTTTTTCTCATTTTTCTCGCAATCAAAGAATATTTAATAAAAAAAAGATATTTAGATTTACAACAAAGATAATATCTTCAAAGTAACTACGCGAAAATAAATTTTTAATGTCTAGTTTTTCTGAATACTACGTTTCTAATAATTATTGTCGAACAGCGCCCCCTACTTTACCGAAACGCCACCTTAAGGTGGACACAATACCATGGACGATTCGTAACAGATGGTCACGTAAAAAAATGCCCGATTTAAAACATCTATCAGTATATAGAGGACTCTACTAATATCAATCTCAACAAATATATTAAATTAGCTAAAATCAGTTTCGACATATACATCTCTGCTTCCAAGGTTGCGTAACTATCAGGTAATAGAAAATAATGTTGATTGAATGCAATCCTACGATGTGTATGACCTTCGCGTAACTCATACTTTGCTTTAGGGTGATATATTTCTATGCCAACATAAATTCCTTATTAGAGGTACTTTCTATTTAACACTGATCAGTGAACAAAACCGGTAGGTACTGTTGTGTATAAATCGTTCGAACATAGATACACACGGTGTATTTGTAGCCGTAAATAATCACAATCTATTTTGTTTGTTATAGATACCATAAACTTAAAACTGCAATTATAAATACAATGTGTAGAATATAAACTATTGATATCAAGCTGTAAGAAATGACCGGTTTTGTACTTCCAGCAAAAGAATGAAACTATCTGGTTTACAGACTACATTTTACAAGAAATGTGTATTATGCATATACTTACATACATAGTACATATCTAATACTACTAGGTATATGGATAATTTTATATTTCATCTATGTTAAAATTTACCGAAAGCATCAAAGGAGCGAAAAACAACATTCTGTACTGTCTTTCTCTCAATGTACTAAAGCATATACGGGTATGATATTCGGATCAAAATAAATAACTGCCAAATTAAATTTATTTATTATTTTATATTTAAATAGCATACATTACATATATGTACCGGGTGGGCAAAATTGCTTGGTTTTAGAGGGTTTCACATAAATTCAATGGAGAAATCCATTTTTAATATCTGTTACACCGCCACGGCGATAGGGGGCAAAATTGAAAATATATCATTTATATACCGGGTGTTCCACACAAATTTCCAAAGGCTGCAATGTCTTTATTTATCATATGATTTTAATGATCTATATATGAAACTGTAGGGTTTCGTAAAGACTACAAACAGCAATTCAAATTATCTGTTTGTCAGTTATAATTCGCGAGAAACGTAATTCAACTTTTTTTTTTTAATTTCACTATATTTTTTTTTTTTGATTTTTATAAAAGAACATTTTCTAAAACATAAACTTAAAGAAGGAATAATGCAAGAAAAAGACAAGTTTTTGCAAATTTTTATATGGCAAAACTAACAGTAGGTCATGAATTGGAGTACGCAACTAAACAATTACTATCCTATAAATACTGCTCGAATTGGGCACCATTTTGACCAATGCATAATCTGCACCTCCTTCCTACAGAAATAGCTGCATTTTATATGTTGTTAGGCAGTGTTTGTCGAAACGCATTAACTATTCTATTTCATAAGTCATCTACGTTTTCGGGTTGTGTTACATAAACAATTTCTCTTATTTCATTCTATAAAAAGAAGACTAAAGGAGAAAGGTCTGGTGATCGGGCGGGCCATATCTAATTGGTCCGTAAGTGCCTATCCACCTTCGATCAAACTGTATTTAGAAATTGTGTATTTATTAGAGCATTATGTGGGAGGAGCTCCATCTTGTTGGAAGTAAATTTGTGCGTATTGAGCAATGGGCAATTCTTCTAGATTGTCCACTATTTCTTCGAGTAATGTATGATGGAAGATGGAGAATATGGATGGCCCCCTAGAAGTCCAGACCTTACTCCCTTAGATTTTTTTGTTTGGGCATTTGTTAAAGATAGAGTAAATACACATCCTCATAATAACATACAGGAATTAAAAGCAGCCACAGAAGCGGCATTTAACAAAATTACCCCACTTCATATTCAAAATGCAATAAATGCAATTAAAAAAAATGCCGCACTTGCATGGATAGAAGAGGATGTCAATTTGTCTTATTAGATAGTGTTTGTAATACGTTTCATTTTATTGTTGAGATAAAGATTAAAATTAAAATGGTTTCTAGTATTTTCTTTAAACTTACAAATATCTCAAAACAAAACGTCAACAAGAGAGTCAAGAGATGACAAATATTTAAAAAAATTTCGTAGCCTACTGCATTAAATGTCAATGTAGTACTTATACTGATATATCTGAATTATTAAGTGCGGCGATCTCACTCCTTTATAAAATGTTTAATTCCTGTTAACTTTTGAGAAATCTAGGTTGTCTATTGTTACTATTTATACTACAGTGGTGTATTATGATGTCATAAACATATTCGTTCGCTAGTTTTTATAGTTAGTACCTAGTTCGTGTCCCTACATATAAAAGCGCCAATAAGAAATAATTCTGATCGTATTTTTAGCAAGGTAGACTATTTTCATGAATGTATCTGTGTATTTAGGTTTGTTTATTTTACTGAAATATAAATCTTAATTAATACTATTTCGCAAGATCATTAGAATAAAGTCTAAACTCGAATCTCTAATACGACGGGCTGAATCTTTTACGATCTTTCGGTACGAATCATACGAAGTTAGTATACGGATCACCAGAACGATTCGAATCTTGTCGCTAGTACGGAGAGTCATGAATCATCACGAGTCGATACGAATCCTTCTGGTACGAATCATATTATACGGATCTTTTATTTTAGGAGTCATTTGGATTCGAATCACCAAAAAGATTCGAATCGCCCATCGCTATTACATATGTATACCCAATGTATGCTATTTAAATATAAAATAGGCTAAATAAGATTTAATTTGGCAGAGTTATTTATTTTGTTCCTAATAAAAAAGTTTGTATTTACCGCGAATATCATACCCGTCTGCCCGTATCTGCGCACATTTGCTTTAGTACATTGAGTCAAAGACAATACAGAATGTAGTATTTTCGCTCCTTTGATGCTTTCGGTAAATTTTAACATAGGTGAAATATAAAATTATCTATATACCTATTTAGTGGTATTAGACATGTACTTACATACATACATACATACATAGTATATGCATAATACACATTTCTTGTAAAACGTAGTCTAAACCAGATATTTGCTTTCTTTTGCTGGAATGATTGACATCAATAGTTTATATTCTACACTTACGTTATATCCATGTAATGAAAATCTGAAATACAAATATTGTAAAATAAAAGAAATAATACTTTACTTTGTTAAACCACTTAATTTAATTAAATTAAGTGGTTTAACAAAATACAGCATCAAAGAAACGGCTAAAACCATCGATTATATTGTAGATATTGCAACAAGTTTACGGTATCTATACTACGCGAAGGCCATACACATCATACGATTACATTTTCAAAAATATTTTCTATTACCTGATAGGTACGCAACCTTGGAAGCAGAGATGTATATTTCGAAACTGATTTTAGTTGATTTAATATATTTTTTGAGATTGATATTAGTAGAGTTCTCTATATACTGCTAGATGTTTTAAATCGGCAATGACATTTATTACTTGACATTTTATTGGAACTTTAGTTTATGAGCTTTATAACCTCAAATTAAATGTCAAGGAAGAAGTGTCATTATGTAAAAGTGGCTAAAGTAACTATCCATTCACATAGCCTACTCTAATTATGATTTTTTTTCGATGTGTCTATATAACTATCGGACTGGGTAAAATAAAATATGTATTTTTATTCCGTATCACATTTTATTGGTTTTTAAATAAAATTAGGCGATTATATTTTTGTCGAATATTTACATCTTTTGAAGAAATTAAACGAGCTTCGTGGAACGACTAACCTACAACATGAACATATGATTGACCACGCGCTTTCACTTTTGTTCCCACCAACGATTCATGCGATTTAATTGGCGGACATGACGGGCATGCGTAAATAGACGCTCGAACGTTAGTTTGAGAGGACCGATGTAGTTATCTCGCTTTGATGTCTGAATTTCTCCAAGACTACCCGCAATATAGAAGTATTACATATATGGGCTTAACGGTAAGCTGCGCTTAAACAATGCGGTGCAGACGGCCATTAGATACATAACTATACAGTATGTCCACGGATTAGGTTTACAAGAGGAAACACTTTTTTATCTATAACTTTTTCGAAAAAATGTATTCTTTATAAAAAAATCTGCTTGTTTTAAAACAACGAATTCAAGTGAGTTATGTTTAATAACTCCAATATTTTTGGCAGAAACGATAAAAAAGAAAATTTATGCGATAATGCAACCTATCTAGTTATCTTATATGACAGTCCTGCCAAATTAGGTATTTATCAGATACATGTTTTAAAATCTTAACATTCGATCAGAGATTCTATGTAGTACAGTGCTATGGAACAGGAGAAAATAGCTACAGGTATGTCATTGATAAATTTCATCAAAAGTATCCGGATGTTCCTGTATCTCGTATGGGTGCGCACAAAATCATCGGAAAATTTATGAGAACTAGTTCCGTACAAAACATTAAAAAGTAGGCAGCGCCATTTGATGCTGAGGTAGATGCTGCGGCTATAATAATTATCCAATCTGTGGACAACAACCCTACCATATCGTTAAGAAGACGATATTTGCAGCTAGGAATGAGTAAATCGCACATTCATAATATCTTAAAACGACTTAAAATAAAACCTTATAAGCCAGTTTTTAATGAAGGACAACGACTATTTGTTTGTTTATGGATGGGTGAGAAAATCATTCACAAATGAAAGAAGCTTTTATAAAAGAATTATGTTATCCGACGAAGCGACATTTTCTATGCTAATGGGATAGTTTCGTCGCAACATGTTAGATACTGAAACGACACTAGTCCGCATTTTCGAATTTTAAATCGCCGGCAATATTTTCAAAACGTTAACGTCTGGTGTGCTATATCGTGGGAAGGAATAATAGGACCTTACTTTTTTGATGGCAACACAAATCAATATACCTATCTTCATTTGTTAGAAAAAAAATTAGGCGACAGTATGGACACCTTTAGTTTAGCTTATCGCAGTGCAATGTACTTTCAACAAGATGGCTGCCCGGCTCGCATGGCTCGTGCTGAAGTAAATTGGTTAAATAATAAAGTTGGAGATAGATGGATTGGAAGAAATGGACCAATTAGATGGCCTCCAAGAAGTCTAGATCTCACAATTGCAGATTTTATCTCTAGGGACGTTTGAAGCAGATCGTTTATAGTCAGCCTTTACCCAATGATAGAGATGCTTTGAAAGATTGCATACGACAAGCTATAGCTGCCTTGTCAATTCGTGAAATAAGAAAAAGTTTTCCTGAATTTCGAACAAGAATTGAACTATGTGCGGAAAAGGGAGAAGGTTTACTTGTTCTCTCGCTGTTCAAATGACATTACTATTTAATTTTAATGAAAGCAAATATTGTAATGTCGTTTTTTTTTTAGTTAAAAATTGAGTAAAATTTCAGTCTAGTTTTGTTATCTGTTCCAAAACTTCCACAACTTTCTAATGGATTGGACATAAATTAAGTCTTCAGTAGGTTGTCTATGATATGACGCTTTATGCGGTCATTAATCTTTTTTACCAAAAGTAGTGAAATATTACACATGATCGCTGATCGAATGTTGACATTTTAAAACATGTACCTGATAAATACCTACTTTGACAGGACTGTCATATACCTAACTAGAAAAGATAATTAGATAAGTTGCTATTGCATAGTTACCTTTTTTATCGTTTCCGCCAAAAGCATTGAAGGTATTAAAGATACTTAACTCACTTGAATTCGTTGTTTTACAACAAGCAGATTTTTTTGTAAAGAATACATTTTTTCGAAAAAGTTAAAGATAAAAAAGTTTTTCTTCTTGTAAACCCAATCCGTGGACATACTGTATGTAGGCAATCACTATAAATATATAGCTTTTTTTAAGGGGAGTTCATCACAACACAGATAAGGGGGCTGCTGTGGGTTATGCAACACAATTTGATAGATTGCCATGGATTTATAGGCCTGTTCCTTTGCGTTGCTGGAAGTGCTCAATATCACTTTTGTCAATTACCGTGTGTACGTTTGAAATTTAGCTGCTGACAGGTGTTTTAAACACTCGTTCGTTTGCATTCAGCAAATTGCTGTATGTCAGAAGTAGCAAGCTATATTTGCTCACACCTCATGTGTTGAGCAATAATAGCTGATGAAATCAGATTCATCCGCTCAAACATCTATTTGCTGATTCGCTACACTTGCTAGTTCTGGCAAAACTTACCAAAGTTAGCAATTCAAACGAACAGGCTGGAACAGGCCTTATATTTGTTGATCATAGCAATTCATAGCCGAATTTGTCACATCTTTCTACTGTATTGTCATTAGTGATATAATTATGAGATTAAAAGTGATTTAAAGACGTGTATATGTATGTACATATATTAAGTAAGGAATTAAATTTAGCCGTTATTTTTAGTTGCATTCGTTTTATCTGTTCTTTTAGTTCTGTCATCTGTCTGTATCTGTCATTATCAAGGCCAGAAAACTGGCCTTGATAATGACAGCATTGCTGTTGGAACGCGTCGGTGTTTTAGTTAAAACCTTTTTGGTGTTTAGTGGGTTAAAGTGTTCCAAGTACGTAATACTTACCTTTTAATGCTTACTTATTCTTTGTCGTTTAAATTTATTTTAATTGCATTAAAATTGTTAAACAAACAATTAGGTAATAATCTTTATATTTGTAATAATTCAAAAAATAAAAAATATGTACATAAGTAGATGCTATGCAAGAGCACAGATATCATTATTTTCTTATTTTTTGATGTCCAGTGAACTGAGGCTTGTTTCTATATGATGATTGTCTATAAACTAGCTACTTGTCGAATATACCTCCAAGCACAAACTTCGGCTTTGTGGTGGATTTGCGACATACACATCAGCAATACGGACAAATTATTTATGCTGTAATAACAAATTGTATATATTATTATATAAGATGCAGTCGTTTACTTTGTTTTATTGGTGGAACAGAACTAAATACAGATAAAACGAAATCATTCTATAAACTCCGCGTTTAACTGTGATACCTCTAAAAATTCTTTTAAGACATTTTTAAACGAATTTACAGCGGAATAATAAAACGATACGGTACAGGACAGAACTAAAAGAACAGATAAAACGAATGCAACTAAAAATAACGGCTAAATTTAATTCCTTACTTAATATATGTACATACATATACACGTCTTTAAATCACTTTTAATCTCATAATTATATCACTAATGACAATACAGTAGAAAGATGTGACAAATTCGGCTATGAATTGCTATGATCAACAAATATAAGGCCTGTTCCAGCCTGTTCGTTTGAATTGCTAACTTTTGTAAGTTTTGCCAGAACTAGCAAGTGTAGCGAATCAGCAAATAGATGTTTGAGCGGATGAATCTGATTTCATCAGCTATTATTGCTCAACACATGAGGTGTGAGCAAATATAGCTTGCTACTTCTGACATACAGCAATTTGCTGAATGCAAACGAACGAGTGTTTAAAACACCTGTCAGCAGCTAAATTTCAAACGTACACACGGTAATTGACAAAAGTGATATTGAGCACTTCCAGCAACGCAAAGGAACAGGCCTATAAATCCATGGCAATCTATCAAATTGTGTTGCATAACCCACAGCAGCCCCCTTATCTGTGTTGTGATGAACTCCCCTTAAAAAAAGGTATATATTTATAGTGATTGCCTACATACAGTATGTCCACGGATTGGGTTTACAAGAAGAAAAACTTTTTTATCTTTAACTTTTTCGAAAAAATGTATTCTTTACAAAAAATCTGCTTGTTGTAAAACAACGAATTCAAGTGAGTTAAGTATCTTTAATACCTTCAATGCTTTTGGCGGAAACGATAAAAAAAGGTAACTATGCAATAGCAACTTATCTAATTATCTTTTCTAGTTAGGTATATGACAGTCCTGTCAAAGTAGGTATTTATCAGGTACATGTTTTAAAATGTTAACATTCGATCAGAGATCATGTGTAATATTTCACTACTTTTGGTAAAAAAGATTAATGACCGCATAAAGCGTCATATCATAGACAACCTACTGAAGACTTAATTTATGTCCAATCCATTAGAAAGTTGTGGAAGTTTTGGAACAGATAACAAAACTAGACTGAAATTTTACTCAATTTTTAACTAAAAAAAAACGACATTACAATATTTGCTTTCATTAAAATTAAATAGTAATGTCATTTGAACAGCGAGAGAACAAGTAAACCTTCTCCCTTTTCCGCACATAGTTCAATTCTTGTTCGAAATTCAGGAAAACTTTTTCTTATTTCACGAATTGACAAGGCAGCTATAGCTTGTCGTATGCAATCTTTCAAAGCATCTCTATCATTGGGTAAAGGCTGACTATAAACGATCTGCTTCAAACTTCCCTAGAGATAAAATCTGCAATTGTGAGATCTAGACTTCTTGGAGGCCATCTAATTGGTCCATTTCTTCCAATCCATCTATCTCCAACTTTATTATTTAACCAATTTACTTCAGCACGAGCCATGCGAGCCGGGCAGCCATCTTGTTGAAAGTACATTGCACTGCGATAAGCTAAACTAAAGGTGTCCATACTGTCGCCTAATTTTTTTTCTAACAAATGAAGATAGGTATATTGATTTGTGTTGCCATCAAAAAAGTAAGGTCCTATTATTCCTTCCCACGATATAGCACACCAGACGTTAACGTTTTGAAAATATTGCCGGCGATTTAAAATTCGAAAATGCGGACTAGTGTCGTTTCAGTATCTAACATGTTGCGACGAAACTATTCCATTAGCATAGAAAATGTCGCTTCGTCGGATAACATAATTCTTTTATAAAAGCTTCTTTCATTTGTGAATGATTTTCTCACCCATCCATAAACAAACAAATAGTCGTTGTCCTTCATTAAAAACTGGCTTATAAGGTTTTATTTTAAGTCGTTTTAAGATATTATGAATGTGCGATTTACTCATTCCTAGCTGCAAATATCGTCTTCTTAACGATATGGTAGGGTTGTTGTCCACAGATTGGATAATTATTATAGCCGCAGCATCTACCTCAGCATCAAATGGCGCTGCCTACTTTTTAATGTTTTGTACGGAACTAGTTCTCATAAATTTTCCGATGATTTTGTGCGCACCCATACGAGATACAGGAACATCCGGATACTTTTGATGAAATTTATCAATGACATACCTGTAGCTATTTTCTCCTGTTCCATAGCACTGTACTACATAGAATCTCTGATCGAATGTTAAGATTTTAAAACATGTATCTGATAAATACCTAATTTGGCAGGACTGTCATATAAGATAACTAGATAGGTTGCATTATCGCATAAATTTTCTTTTTTATCGTTTCTGCCAAAAATATTGGAGTTATTAAACATAACTCACTTGAATTCGTTGTTTTAAAACAAGCAGATTTTTTTATAAAGAATACATTTTTTCGAAAAAGTTATAGATAAAAAAGTGTTTCCTCTTGTAAACCTAATCCGTGGACATACTGTATAGTTATGTATCTAATGGCCGTCTGCACCGCATTGTTTAAGCGCAGCTTACCGTTAAGCCCATATATGTAATACTTCTATATTGCGGGTAGTCTTGGAGAAATTCAGACATCAAAGCGAGATAACTACATCGGTCCTCTCAAACTAACGTTCGAGCGTCTATTTACGCATGCCCGTCATGTCCGCCAATTAAATCGCATGAATCGTTGGTGGGAACAAAAGTGAAAGCGCGTGGTCAATCATATGTTCATGTTGTAGGTTAGTCGTTCCACGAAGCTCGTTTAATTTCTTCAAAAGATGTAAATATTCGACAAAAATATAATCGCCTAATTTTATTTAAAAACCAATAAAATGTGATACGGAATAAAAATACATATTTTATTTTACCCAGTCCGATAGTTATATAGACACATCGAAAAAAATCATAATTAGAGTAGGCTATGTGAATGGATAGTTACTTTAGCCACTTTTACATAATGATACTTCTTCCTTGACATTTAATTTGAGGTTATAAAGGTCATAAACTAAAGTTACAATAAAATGTCAAGTAATAAATGTCATTATGTAATAGTGGCTAAAGCAACGATTAAAAACATTTACATAGCCTACCCTAATTATGTTTTTTTTCGATGGCACGTTAGTTATATTATCACATTTATATATTTCACCAACAATTTGTCGTTCAATTTTTATTGCTAGAACTATTTGTAAAATCCAAACATTCAAACACTTGAAAGAAAATGTTCTATCTATTTAGTAGGTCAATAGAAGATGTGCAATAAAATAAGTTCGTGTTTTTTTTCACTGTCATGAGCTGCAAAACAATTATTTATATACATTAAGTTAAATAAAGATTGCAAAATAATACAGATTCAACAAAAGCTTTTTTTGTCATGAAGTTACTTTTGTTAAAATCTTGAAATACACAACTTGGGCACATTTGTGTACTTTTAGTAGAGCAAACAAATACGATAGTTTAGTCTAAACACTAAATTTTGTATATTTTTGTTAAAATTTTTAAGAGAATTGTAGTTTTATTATCACATGTTGATAATTTGTAAATATACCTATTACAATATTGATAATGAACAATCTTATTCCAATTAAATTTGCCTCCAAACAAGCGCATCGCGTCTGCGTATAAAGACGTCAGAACGTTGTAAGACAAGGAACCCTCTCTTCCATCACTCTTTGTTGGTGAACACTGCATACCTGGCTTGGTATAGGAGACCCGCAATATATAGAAGTATTACATATATACATTATGGTTAAGCCAAACTTAAATTTAAAATTTTGTTTGCACCGCCAGTTAAGCTTTTCTTAAATATCGTTAAAGGGCTATTATCAGTTGTTGGTGGGAAATTTGAAATTGCGTTATTTTTACTTGCAATAATTTTTGTGAAGAATGATTATAAACAAGAAATTATTACTGGAACATTAACATTTAATTATAAATTGGTGGACGAATAGTAAGTGACAGAAATTACGTGTTTAATAAAAAGAATTTTTTTTTTATTTTTTAAAGTAAAGTATTTCAAGAGTTATAAACTTATTCGTCCACTAAATATGAACGGGAATAAGCATGGTGTACATTATAAAAAGAAATATATGCTAAATAAAAAAGAGTATTGCAAGAAACGTATCCGGTAGTAAAACAGATAACTGTAGATGAGGACGTTCCAAATGGTTTGGCCACTTTCTAAGAGAGGGGCACATCATCGCCGCAATTACTGCAATTCGAATTTGCCTGCTTATATCCCCTTTTCACGACATGTCTCTATGTCACGATCTTGCTATCTCATTTTGTATATTGTTGTCTTCTTTCATCTCGCAGTATGATCGACAACTGGTACTATTAGCTCCCTCTGTTATCCAATTTATTTGTAAATATACTGGTAAAGACACATACACAGCCGGTGTTAGTAAAGGATGTGCTCGCTAGGAATGAAAATAGAACCTTAAGCGTAGCTTTACTTAAGCGCTCAATATTCTAGGTTTAACGGTCCCTTAACATTAAGGAACGTTGTACATTGGTTATGCGCGTGCGCAACATATGGCTGCCTACAATGCATCGCGTTTGTTGAAATGTTTTTTACATATGTAAATACGCATATAAACATAAACAGTATCTTTGTTTATATATTTATAGTTATTCAACCGGGGTTATTGTACAGTGCTGCCCTCAAACCCGTAAATTTGCTACTAGGGGTTATGAATGAAAATGGGCGTGGCTTTCTATCCTATTATATTTTTATTGATTTTTATTTCCAGGTTTAGCTTACAAAAATATACTATTTTATTGTATAACTATTTTCATCATTCTATCTTTTGGATTACAACCCAGTCAGAATATATTTATTTTATATCATAAACAGCCAGAAAAATTATTTTTAAGATATATTTTGTGTTAAAAAGTGTTTTCCAGAATAATAAACATCACGAATGTATTGCCAAGCGATATTTACATTGTAAATGGTAGTTACAAATTATGTGCACTAATATTTAGATAGGTACTCCACAACGAGTAGAAAGATATATAAATATTTATATTATCAAAAATAGTAAGCATTAATAGGGGGGATAGTAGCGAGATTTATACCGCCCTAAAATGGACCATGCATGCCATGGATATTATAACGCACTTAAAATATTCTATACTGTATACTTCAGAAAAGGTACTTCGTTTTCTGCATCAGCCAACTATCAGTCGGTCAATGAAACAAGGGTAAGCCGAAACAAGTTACAACAAACAGAGTACGTTGCATTTCAGAAAACTTGTTTACGAAATTATGTCTGCTCTCCTGTCTCAGAAACGCCAGTGTATTCCATTTCATTTGAATGTAGCGTAGAACGTTTATAAAAAATAAAAATAATTTTGTTGTATTTTTATATTATTTTTTACTACGATGTAAAATAAGAAACCGGTGTATCATCATATAAGTTAACTTCGTATTTATTATTTTAGTTTTTGCCGTTATATTTATGTTGTAAAATAAAGGATTTACTTTTTACTGGACTTTATTTATTTTAATTTTTAATGTCTACGACTGCTTACTATTTTTGATAATATAAATATTTTTTTTTTTAGCATTTGTACTTTTAGTCTAGAAACATTTTCCAGTGGAGATAGTTTGCACATTTTCAATCATTTTCATCGTGTTGCTTCATTTCGAGGAAAACAAAAAAGATTGTACATACAATACATAAGTCGACGCCACGATATAGTGTTATCACGTTTTGATTTCGGATATTGTGAAGATCAATTCTCCATATAGTAGGTACTATTAGTGTGACTACCTACATTGGATGTCTACATCGCCAATAGCAGAGAAAATATAACCAATAATACAATTCTTCGGTGTAGGGGGTGTAAGGTATTCCAAACGCTACCTCACTACTTAACATCTGCAGCATATTTCCTGGTTTCGATAAACATAATAGTGTACTTATATCAAACTTATTTTCCTATACATTTTTCAAAGAAATGTACAAACATTTCGATTTATTTGTAACATTTGTTTTATGTAGAGATGTACATAAATAAAAAAAATGAACAAATTTTCTATTTCATCCATAATACATTTATGTAGTATTTCTTTTTTTTAACTTAGAAGTTGGTAGTTATGAAATGACGTGAAGTGTGCATGATGATGAGCAGTGTCGTGTAAAAAGAAGAAGATGAAGGACTAGTTAGGTTATCGCTTATGTAAGAAAACCGTAGAAACTTATGTACGTGTTTATAAGTAAATAAAGTTGATATATGTATATTTGCTTGTAAATTAAGAAGAAATCTCACCGCAGATAACCCTACAGTTCTGAAGTGGGATAAAGAACAATAAAACAACGGAAAAAAAGGAAGTAGATTGATATACGATACGAGAGATTTTTGTATACAAAATGGCGGAAGAACAAGCTGAACAAAGCCAACCGCAACAACAGTATATCGTAACGGACCAAGACCCAGCTTTCGAACCGACACCGGTTAGTGTTAAGGAATTTAGTCGACGCGGTTATGTTGCAACAAAAAAGAAAATATCCTGCAGAAATAGCAAGTCTGATACCAGACTTCACATGAACGCCAAACGAAGACATAATGTGCTGGTTAGACCGAGTTAATACAGTAAAACGTATACATTCAATTACTTCAGAAATAATGGCTGTTATGGTAGCAAACAAACTGCAAGGCAACGCGAAGGGATGGTATGATTCAAAAGCTGAGCACGTAGCACTTACGTTTGAGGAACTTAAGAAGGAATTGCAGAAAATGTATGAAAGTCGAGAGGACCGCATTAGTAGCATGAGAAAGTTTGAAACTAGGAAGTGGGCTCGTAGTGAAAAATTTAGTGTATACTTCCAATAAAAAGTTTCTTTGGGCAATAAAATTGGACTGGCGGAGGAAGATCTCATTACATATTTAATTGAAGGATTTGACAACCCTACTCTTCAGACGCAAGCCAAGATAAAAGAATTTAAAAGTCTCTCCCATATGTTGCAAGTGATGAATGACATCAGACGAAATGATCATCAGCAAACGTCTCGAGGTCGCCCCACACCAGTTATAGCCGGAAGATCGACACCAAACCAGGTACGATGTTGTAATTGCAATGATACCGGTCATATTGCTAGCAGGTATCCAAAACTGAAGAGGGAGCGTGGGACCTGTTATGCTTGTGGTTCACCAGAACATTTACGGCGTGATTGTCCTCAACGTAAAAGGGATGAAGTTTTGCCAGACAGTACGACTCATATGGTACAACATAACATTCCCAAGAAACCATGCACGGTAACTGTTGAATTTAGTTTAAGTTTGATGCATGAACATTGTACATATAATATGTTAGCATTACTTGACAGTGGCTCGCCTATCAGCCTTATTATGACAATAACAGTAGTGAATATACAGGAGTCAATGGATCACCTTTAGAAATTATTGGTTGCTTTACGAGGGACATTTTTGTAATGATATACCAGTAACCCTAAAAATGTTTGTAGTACCCGATGTAACTATGATGTATGCTTGTCTGTTAGGCCGAGATTTCATTCTTAAAGAAGGGTTTACTGTCATTTTAGGAGACGATGTCCAGATCATACCAGATAATACATGTACAGATGTTTCTAGTAATAATGATTTAAATCACGTAAATGCAATTATGCATATTGAATATGGTAATGACCCAGTTAGAGTTTCAAATACTTTAAATATCATCCAAAAGTGCCTTTTCATGTCTCACAAAATGTAAAACGTAAATTCGAGTTTTACTTATTGCACTCTAATAAAGACCGTTTAGAAAGCGACATTCAAATGAAAATTCTATTAAAACATGACAGACCTATTTATTATAGACCAAGACGATTATCGTTTATGGAAAAGGGAAAACTACAAGTTATCTTAGATGATTTATTAGGGAATCAGGTGATTAGGCCCAGTAATTCCCCTTACGCATCGCCAATTGTTTTAGTACGGAAAAAAACCGGTGACTTACGCCTTTGTATTGACTATCGAGAGGTCAATAAAATTACTGTCAGAGATAATTTCCCGACACCACTTATCGACGATCACGTGGACAGGTTAAAAGGGAAAAAATACTTCACTACCTTAGATTTAAGAGACGGGTTCCATCATGTACGTGTAGCGGAGGAATCGATTAAGCTTACCGCGTTTATAACTCCTTTAGGCCAATTCGAATATATGAGAATGCTATTTGGCTTGACCAACGCGCCCCGGGTTTTCGCGAGGTATACCGAAGAAATATTTAGGGATTTGATTAGACAAAATAAAATCTTGCTCTATTTAGATGATATCCTGGTTGCTACAACTACTATTGAAGAGAATTTAGCTATCCTAGACGAAATATTTGCACAAGCTGCTAAATATAATTTAAAGTTCCGATTAGATAACTGTTTCTTCCTACAAGAACAAATAACTTACCTAGGGTATTTAATCGACGAAGATGGGATAAGACCAAGCGTCGAAAATGTAAAAGCTGTTCTCAGTTATCCGCCGCCACGTAATGCTAAAGAAGTTCACCGATTCATATCCCTAGCCAGTTATTTTCACCGTTTCGTTCCGAATTTCGCGCTTGTGGCTAAACCCCTGTATGATCTCATAAAAAGGACTGTTAAGTTTAAGTTTGAAGATCCGGAATACAAAGCATTCAACCAATTAAAGGATTGCCTGTCGAGTTACCCAGTCCTGTCTATTTATTCCCCTGAATTAAAGACAGAGCTCCACTGTGATGCTAGCACGAATACAGGGTTGCTGAACCCATAGGGACTCAGCTGCCAACCGACCAAATGGTATACGGCGAAAACCAGCTGCCCGCACGAGACCGACACCTCTCGGAGAGGACCGGCGAATCGGTGGGCCCCTCTCTCCCATGCTACCCATGTTAGACAAGTTCCCTTGTCAACGTTGGACAGGTCACCGTTGGAGACGCTCTAGCGAACTCCTACCTCACATCTCACCCCACGGCGCCTAGGCCTCCTTGCGGATGGCGACTATCGGCCAGCGTAGGAAACGGAATCTGGCCTTGAGGTACAACCAGCCCGCCAATGAATTAAGCCTGAACTACGGGGACGGCCGGGCCGAAGCCCTACCCCGAAAATGCCAACCGCGATGCTCTTTCTCCCAACCGGGATAGAGATACCGCAGCAGCTACAGTGAAACCATAGGGTCCCAGTCACCGAGTTGTTTTAGGATGAAACCGAGGTTTCCCCAACCAGACAACCACCGGGCGGACTTCTCCTCGGCGAACCGACTTTATCCTCCCCTACTAAGATTCTCTCGCCACGCCCGTTCCCCAGCGTGTGGCCTACGGGGATGGGGTAGTGAAGCTGCAGAGTTCTTCGGGGCGAGTGCCGTAGGGTAACTCACTCACCCACCGTATATTCCGACTGCGGCGGCGGGCACAAGTGCCCTCCCCTATTGAACTTTACTCCAAGCCACAACCGTTACCCTGAAACTATGAGATCAGGGATGGGGTAGTGACAGAGGAGTTTTAAGGGTGGAACGCAATAGGGTGAGGGCCCACCCTGTGTGACGCTAGCAGTCATGGTTTTGGCGCTGTACTTCTCCAAAAGCAAAAAGATGGGTTATTTAGACCGATCTCGTATTTCAGTCATCGCACGTCGCCCGCAGAGTCAAAATACCATACTTTCGTACTAGAAACCCTATCCGCTATCATGGCCATCAAACGATTCCACATTTATTTGTATGGCATACCGTTTAAGATCGTGACCGACTGTAATAGCGTTAAGCTTACACTGAGTAAACAGAGTATTAATCCCCGTATATCGAGATGGGTTGTTTTTACAAAATTATGAATATACATACTATCGAGCATAGACCAAATAAGCGCATGGGTCATGTAGACGCACTCAGCCGCTGTCATGGTATTTTTACCTTAGAGGCTACCGATTTCGAGAGAGTCTCCACCGTTGTCATTTCCTTCACATCTGTCTGTATAAATTCCTTCAATTCCAAATCCTCTAGAAGAATTTCCATGCGGTATTTCCAATTATTATAATTTGTTCCATCAAACAGAGGCATCTTGTATTTTTCCTCTAATGACATTTTTGTATACTTTTCAATTGTAATACTTTCAATCAATTAATATTCCAATTGATTTTCTTTTACTTTCAGTATGCTGGGCCCATAACCTGTTGTTAAATAAACTATGCAGGCTATTTAATACTATTTTAATTCAATATACATATATATTTATATATATTTCAATATAACAAGAATGACAGTAATTATATAATTTACATTACAATTGACATATTTATATTGACAACTAAAAAACAATAATAACGGTGTAACTTGATTAAGCATAACAGAGATCCAGTGTACATAATACAAATGCCAGCATTAACAAAATTCAGAAATTCCACTATCTGCGCACGTCATTAGAAGGTAGTGCCGCGCAAGCCATACAGTCACTCGAATTTACCGCGCGAAATTACGCCGTCGCGTGGGAAACTTTATTAGATAGATATAATAACAACAGACTATTAGTAATGAATCATGTACAGGGGTTGTTTAATATTGAATCTATTAGTAAAGAATCGGCGGATAGTTTAAGATAAATTATTGATTCGGTTTCTAAAAATTTACGGGCGCTCGAACAATTAGACCAACCGACAACAAATTGGGATACACTTATCGTATATTTAATTACGTCAAAATTAGACGCAATAACGGTGCGTGAATGGGAAAATTACAAAACGGACAAGAATGTACCCAATTTTAGTGATTTAAAAACATTTTTAAAAGCTAGATTTATTGGAAACTCTCAATTCAAATCAGACAGACAAAAAGCAAACGAAGGGCAATGTAAAAAGTTTTTTAGTTACTGAAGACAAACAGACTTATGTAAAATGCAAAATTTGTCAGAAAAATCATTACATCCAGAATTGTACGGAGTTTTTAAAATTGTGTACAAATGACAAATATGCAAAAGTAATGAGTTTGAGGTTATGTTTAAATTGTTTAAGACCGGGGCACGTGACGAAGGTATTTACAAAGGAAACGTGCAAAAATAGTATATTAAAGGAGTTTCATAAGGCATGATTTTGTCGCACGAGTTCAAGTTCAACGAGTGCGACAAAAAGCCTTATGAAACGAGTCCTTTATACTATTTTTTCTATTTTGCATTATAAATTGATAATAAATACTTAATAAAAATCTCATTAAAAATGTTGAGTTTTATTTTTATATGAAGTTGGTCACACTGACATTTGACGAATTCAAAATTCAAATTCGGCTATTTAAATTGTTTAAACAATATATTTCATAATATAGTCTCTGTAAACTGTAAAAAATGAGTGATACTGAGACAAATTTATCTTGTACGCCACCACAACTGCGTGAAATTGCGGACAACGCCGTCATAAATTTATTACCGAAAAAATCAAAAGCAGTATATGAAAAATGCTACCATCAATTTGAACTATGGGCTGTACAGAATAATGTCAACACAATATCTGAAAACATTTTATTGGCATATTTTGAATTACAAGGTAAAAATAAGAAATCTTCTACCTTATGGTCTATGTATTCCATGCTTCGTTCTTGCTTTTCCATTTATAAAAACAGACATATCAAAATATATTAAATTACAAGCCTATTTAATACGATTCTCTGAGGGATACGAGGCTAAGAAATCTAAAATTTTATGCATTGAAGATATTAATAAATTTATAGAAGGTTTTGACGCATTGTATTTAGCAATAAAGGTACGATATTATTTGCAAAATGTAATTTTTTATGTAATGGATTTAATTTTAGATCGTTTTAATAATGGGTTACACAGGTGCCTGTAGACGAGATGAATTAACAAATATGTCCATACATGATTTAGAATTTAAGAGTGATATTATTTTGGTGACAGTACCTAAAACAAAAAATAATATCGTAAGAGTTTTTGCAATTACGGATGAAAAATGGTTTACTTTAATTAAAAAATATGTCGCCCTGCGACCAAAAAATATTAATCATTCAAGATTCTTCCTTACATATCACAATGGTTATTGCATATCGTGCCCGATTGGGATTAATACGATTAGCAAAATGCCTAAATTAATAGCTGATTTTCTAAAATTGCCCAATTCAGAGCTTTACACTGGACATTGCTTCAGACGATCTAGTGCTACACACTTAGCAGACGCAGGCAGTGATTTGCTGACTATAAAACGTTATGGTGGATAGAAGTTATCTGAGGTAGCTGAGGGTTACATCGAAACATCTATGAAAAGTAAAGTGGCTGTAGCGCACAACTTATCAGGGCCAAGTACATCTGGTCATTCTAGAGTTATATCATCGAATGATTCTCAATCACAAGAGTCTACCATTAGAGCCAATAACATAACTCAGCAAAACTTTGTTATGAAGAATTTGCCTGGCATAACAATACATGCTAAAGATACTTGTTCCGTCAGTGTAAATGTGTACAATAATTCCACGTTTCATAACAATAACAATGTAAACTAAATTTGTATAGAATTTTTGATGAAAGTATTTACAATTTACATGCATTCAACGTCAACTTTGCTTTCTGTCATAATGTATTCAATACAGCCAACCTATAGAAATGAAAAAGGCGTATCACAATGAAGCACTTTTCGATACGCAAAAGCGTGTTACAATAGCGTTTTTATGAACGCAAAATAGAAAAATGCAATTTAAAACACCACACCTTACTACATAATGATCAGCAAAAAACAGAGAAGGAAAACGTTGCTAGCACCTCAAGCACTGTAGTGTTGTCATCTTGCATACCTGACAGTTACGTGCTCTTATCTACAGTTTTTCTCCAAGTACGAGATGGTACGAGATTACGTGGGAAAATTGCATACGATTCGGGCATTACTGGATTCGGCTTCGCAATCGAGTTACGTAACAAGACAGCTGAGTGACCGGCTTCGGATTCCTACGTCCAAAGTAAACATTACCGTCTTAGGAATAAATAAAACCACAACAAACATTGAATCAGAATGCGATCTTGGAATTCAGTCACTTCATAATGCTTTTTCAACTAGCGTAAAATGCTTCGTTGTACCACAAATTTCAGGACCGTTACCTAGTTTTCCCCTAAAGGTAACAGATATCGACATCCCAAAGAATATTAAGCTAGCGGATCCGTCCTTTGATAAACCAGGAGGAGTGGATATGCTTATTGGTGCGAATCTGTTTTGGCAAGTTTTAAGCATTGGCCAAATTACATTTGGAAAAGAGAAACCAATACTACAAAAGACAAGATTCGGCTGGATTGTGTCGGGATCGCTATCAAACAAGCGCATAGAAACAACAGTTTGCACATTTACCCAGAATTGCGACATTCAAAGCCAACTAGCAAAATTTTGGGAAATGGAGGAATGCCAGAATGGAAAACCTCTAACAACCGAAGAATTGGAGTGCGAAGCCCACTTCAAAAACCACTTTTCGAGGGCACAAGACGGAAGATTTGTGGTAACAATCCATTTGAAAGATTCAGCTGAAATCTTATCAACATGCACAAAAAAGATTTACGACACTAGAAAGGAAGCTCGAGAGAACATCGGCTTTGAAGCAAAGATACGTAGAGTTTATGAACGAGTACAAAGATTTAGGGCACATGTCAAAAGTGGAGACAAACAAAATTGAGGAAACGGGGTATTACATACCACACAGAGATGTAATAAGAGAAGAGAGCCTCATCGCAAAACTGTGAGTTGTGTTCGATGCCTCAGCTCCAACGAGCAATGGAATCTCTTTCAACAACATTCAAATGACAGTACCAACGATCCAGAATAAATTATTTGCCATTTTGTTGAGATTCAGGCAATATCAGTATGTAATTGCTGGAGATATCGCGAAGATGTATAGCCAGATACTAGTAACAACGGAGCAACGCAAACTACAGAGGAGCTTATGGCGAGAGGATAGTGCTAGTCCAATAAAGACATTTGAACTGAATACTATTACGTACGGTACTACAGCTGCGCCTTTCCTTGCAATAAGTTGTCTTTGGCAGCTAGCAGAAGAAAATAAGTATGAACATCCTGCATTGGCGGAAATAATCAAGTCAGATTTTTATGTTGACGACTTGCTCACTGGAGCAGACATTGAGGAAGCAGCACTCATAGCAAAGGGAGTACTGGACATCCTGAAACAAGGTCAGTTTGAATTACGAAAGATTTGTTCAAACAATAGTGAGGCACTCAAGTATGTAACAGAAACACATTGTCCAGCGATGATTATAAAGTTAGGTGAAAATGAAAATACAAAAACGTTAGGTCTGACCTGGTGTCCGGGAGGGGATAATTTAAGGTACAACATAAGCGATGTACGCAAAGAGCAAAAAATTACAAAATATTTGACCCACTTGGCCTACTAGGTCCTTGTACAGTAAACGCAAAAATTATTATGCAGCAGTTATGGTTAGAAAAGCTTATTTGGGGCGAAAGTTTACCTGCAAACATCCATACCGCATGGAGCCAATTTAGAAGTGAACTTCCTTTGTTAAATCATCTGAAAATAAATCGGCTAATCCTATACGAAAATGCTGAACGGATAGGCGTACGGTGGATGTATATACCTCAAGTCAAAATCCAAGGCCGCTCCATTAAAAACAGTAACTGTGTCGCGGTTAGAGTTCTCCGGAGCATTGATTTTGGCAAGATTAGCAAAAAGGTCACAAGTTCGTTACGTGTAACGTTAACCGAATGCACTATGTGGTGTGACTCCACGATAGTACTCGCTTGGTTCAAAATTACTCCAAATAGATTGAAAACATTTGTAAGCAATCGTGTGACGGAAGTTCAGGAATTGAGTGCACAATATATCTGGAGACATGTGCCAAGCGCTGAAAACCCAGCTGATCTTTTATCCAGAGGTTTAATGCCAGGATGCATAGAAGATGCAAATTTGTGGTGGAATGGTCCTGAATGGCTAAAGCAAGAAGAACGGTTTTGGCCAACAATAATCAATTCAGGCTCAATAAAGGACAAAGATCTACCCGACACCAAAAGAGAGATAACAACATTGTCCATCAGGTAGAAAGATGTCCAGTAGAAACATTTTCAAAATTAAATACGTTAAAACGAGTAGTGGCATGGGTAATAAGATTTAAAACAAACTGTTTACAAAAGTCCGGGAAAAATTATTCCAAGTGCCTCTCATCGAACGAAATACATAATGCTTTTAAGAAATTGGTAAAATTGTCACCGGCTGAATACTTTGGAAGGAAAATTAAGTTGTTGGAAAGCGGCACACATGTTGCTAAAAGTAGCAAGATTTTGAACCTCAATCCAATTTTGGACGAAGACAACCTGCTCAGAGTTGGAGGACGTTTAGAGACTTCTCTACTAACACCTGACGCAAAACATCCTTTTTTAATACACCATAAGCACCGTCTCGCACGCCTAATCACTGAAGAAGAACACATCAGGTTGTTACATGCTGGTCCACAGCAGCTGTTGGCAAATATAAGAGAACAGTTCTGGATTGTGGGTGGACGCACTCTCGTAAAATCGGTGCTAAAACAGTGTGTGACCTGTTTTAGACACCGCCCACAAACTATCCAGAGACTCATACCAAGTCCACCATTTAGTATCACCGGCATAGATTATGCAGGTCCGATATTGATTAAAGACAGAAAGGGACACTGATCAAAAACTAGGAAGTGTTACATTGGTGTCTTTGTATGCTTTATCAAAGACAAAAGGTTCGTTTCTCATGTCTTTAAAACGCTTTATAGCACGGCGTGGCAAGCCTAACCAAATAGTGTCCGACAATGATAGAAATTTTGTCGCCGCGTATAAAGAATTAAAACAGTTATATGACTTCGTAAAAACACATAACGACTATTTAACAGATGTCTGTTCGAAAGAGAATATTATTTGGAAATTCATACCACCATACGCACCCCACTTTGGTGGGCTATGGGAGGCAAGTGTTAAGTCACGTAAATACCACTTAAAGCGAGTGTTAGGTAACGCCAGCCTAACATTCGAAGACTTAAACACTGTACTCGTGCAAATTGAAGCAGTATATATTAAACTCACGTCCACTTTGTCCTCTGATCCTCATGACCTAACTCCTCTTATCCCAGCTCACTTTCTCGTAGGAAGACCTCTTGTGGCAGTACCAGAGCCTGATTGGCAGCAGGTTCCCGAAGACAGACTATCCCGGTATCAGCATCTTTAACAATGCCACCAACATTTTTGGACCCGCTGGCATAAGGAATATTTTACCGAGTTGCAGCAGCGTACCAAATGGAAGAAAGGAACTGGAGATATAATAAAGGTTGGGACTCTGGTTCTAATCAAGGACGACAACTGTCCACCACTGAGATGGAAGATGGGCAGAATCAGCCACCTATATCCAGGGAAGGATGGCATTACCAGAGTTGCAACAGTTCACACTACAACCGACGACACCAAGAGACCATATTCAAAATTGTGTTCCTTACCAGATGCAGAAGAATGATGATTGCAACTCCACGTAGGTTGCAAGGAGGGGGGCATGTTCAAGACAAAGACAATAAATGTGGTGTGTGTATTTAAAAAGTAACAACGTTTGAATTGTTTTCGCGTCATTTATCGCGTCGTACCCCTATCCGTTTTTTATATATTGAAAATTCTTTGATGTTGGCTTAAAAATTATAAAGCTGCAGTAGTTGACAAAGCATGGGAATTGGTTAGGCATGTTTGTACGTTGAAATAAAAAAATCAAATTAATGTATTATTTATTTAATAATGTATACAATATAAAAATATATACTTAATATAAAAATAGAATATATTGCATTTTATCACATGTATGTTACCAATTTATAGATTTATATTTTTTACATATTTCATTTTCTACATTCATATATTGTAGGTAGATAGACCTATTTTCTTCAAGTCTATTTAATGGTTTTACCATTGCCATCACATATAATAAAAATGGACAGTACGTAATTATATTAGTTCACATTGGTAGAGTTCGTCCAGAATGAAAAGCGTACATACTTACGTCATAGTTATAAATAATAAATTCTTGCTCGGTCAAGTCTATTTGTTAAATATGGTTAGTGTTGGATATAGCAACGTCATCCAATTAGGTTGCTGTAGTGTAAGGTTACATTTACTATTTGTAACACTAGTACCTATGAGCATTATTTAATATTTGCAAGTGTTAACAAGAAGGTACACAACAAACAAGTTTATGTATATACACATATATTTTGTTGCGTTCTTTTTTTAATAGTGTGTATGTACCATATCTTAGTTCTTTTATTTATATTATATTATTTCCTATAAATATTACAAATATTATATAATTAGAAATAGATATATAATTTTAATACAATTGACTTTGAATGCATTTATGTTGATATCAGGTAAATACCAAAAAACAAATATTAATTATTTCTTCAGCATTTATCAGCATCAAGATCATTTGTATTTCCTACAAATTTTTTTGAATATATTTCGAAAGTAAATACAGGT
>CM043018.1:69044256-69097182 GCA_023690525.1 Holotrichia oblita
CTAATCCCATACAATTCAAGTTTTTCCAATAAGAGTGTGTGGTCGACACAGTTAAAGGCCCTGGTAAGATCTAGAAATATACCGACGGGATAAGTACCGCCTTCAATAGCATCAACCACACTACCCAGAAAACTGGCAAGAGCTGAAGCTGTAGAGTGGTCTCTCCTGAAACCATACTGATAGAATTCTCTCAGAAATTCTTCAAGTCTGGACAAGTAGCAGTACTCAAAGATTTTAGAAAAACACGATAGTTCTCCAAAAGGGCTCTATCCCCTTTCTTATGCAATGGTACTAATTTTGTAATTTTTAGTAAATTAGGGAATTCACCTTCAACAAAAGATTTGTTAATTAAAAAAGATAAGACCGGAATCAGCTGGTCACAAGCAGCTTTAATAATAATTGGTGGTATTTGATCAAAACCACTAGATAGGGTATTTTTCAGGTTTCTGTTTAAAATAAAGGCAAGCTCATGATATAATATTGGTGTTAGAAAAAAAGATGCATTTAAACGTTGAGGCTTATTTTGTGTATGCCCAACAGGAATAGGAAGTTGTTGACCCATCGTTTCTTCTCTGGTCTAAGTAAAATTGTTTTAAAAGGAAAATGTAAGTTTAAATAATATATAAAAATATTATGAAAACTTTCGAAGCAGTTTTGAAAGTCAGAACAACTGTAAACCTCACACCAACTTTCATTTCTCAAATCCGCAATGAAACCAGCAATGCCACCACTGCTAAAAACCCTTCTGGGAATTCTTGTATTAGTATTTGTTTTAACAACAGAAGGTATGTTAACAAGTAAACTCCTATGATCCGAAATATAATTATCAATAGCTATGGCACTGGTGGCCCCCACTGGTGGTGATTAAATTTCTAATAAAGACCACAGAACTCAACTATACCCTACAGAAAAATCTGTTACTACAGAAAAATCTGCCAGGTTCAGCTCCGTAGTCGTCACATATTTACTAGACCAGATAGCTACTCCCCCGCCTTTGTGGTTTGAACGACTAAAACTGGAACGCAATACAAAGTCACCAAAGTAAATTCGACTCAAAGCATCTGCCGGCAACCAAGTTTCTGTTAAACATAAAAAGTTTAACTTATAAAGATTTACATAATTAATTACAATTTCATCAGCCTTCTCAGGTGAAAGAGATTGACAATTCAGCAGTAAAAAATTGTAATCCACATGTATTATTGACCATTGTTTTCTTTTTGATTAATTGTAGTAAACTCCTGATGAAGTTGTTAATAAACAACCAAATAAATAGAGTTTTATTGACTTCCGTCACAGACCGCATACCTGAGTATTTGAAGCACAATTATTATTATTATCTTAAGCTTGTACAGCATGTTTGGTATTTTCTTGACCAGAAAAGATTTAAAAGGATATTGAAATAGGTAAGCGAGCACACAGACTATAAATCATCAC
Organism: Holotrichia oblita; assembly: GCA_023690525.1. Classification (NCBI taxonomy): domain Eukaryota; kingdom Metazoa; phylum Arthropoda; class Insecta; order Coleoptera; family Scarabaeidae; genus Holotrichia; species Holotrichia oblita. The sequence goes on from CM043018.1 coordinate 69,045,691, forward strand.
AGTAGAACATTTTCGTGTAGTCTTGAAATATTATAAATTGCACACAGTTTGTTCACCAAGTTAGTATTTTAGGTTTTCCTGTATCTGTATCTATACAGTGGTCATGATGCAGCGTGGATAACAGTAACATATTGTTATTGCGCTTACGAATTAACAAAACAATTTTGCACTTTTCTTGGAACACAAACATACTGCAAGAATCTTGTGTTTTCAACTAAGAGAAATCGTTAGGGAGTTCTGTCCTTTCTCTGACGATTTTCAAGAAAGGAATCAAGTAATACTTTTGCTGGTAAACCAGCGATGATGGTCAATGATCATGTATCTTTTTGTTGAGTAAAATGATTGGCAAAATCTTTTTACAAAACACGAAAACTTCCACCGTCGTTTAAAAGCCTCGGAACTCTCATCTATTGTAAAAAATTCATAGGGCCCAATTTACACGCCAGCAATTTTATATCCTACTACAACTACATAGCAGCTAACCTAATAATTTCAAAGTCAGTATTCCTCTCAATTATATTTGCTCCAACTTTTCTACCATTAAGATTCATTTGATACTATTCCAAGGATCTGCAGCACACACCTTTTGCTATTTTCTTTCATTAAAATAAGTGATTTGTTTTTTTTTTAATGTGTGGTGGGTGCTTAGTTGCAGTGACTCCGTAAGCTGTATCACTTGTCTGGCTATCACTGCAACTCTTGCGGTGTAGTTTAGTGTGTGTAAGTTGTGTTTAAATTCTAATTGTTAGTTAGAATTCTAATGTTAGTTTAATATTTTCTGAAAAATAACATTATACTAAGCTAAATGCAGTAAACAGGTATTAAGTTGTAAGTTTAGTCCCGTGAGGAAACTTATATAAACATTACAAATGTGACTTGTAACTCTCTATAACGTTTTAATTCTCTATAGATCAATTAAGACTAAAAGCACGTTACTAGTGCGATTATTCGTAACGACGCTGATAATAATAGAACTATATGCGATTCCTGCAACGCCAAACACTTTGGTAAATACACACATGCGACGCAATGCTATAGCCGTATAATGATTTGTCGAAAGCGGAATCTACAATGAGATCCGTACAAAGGAAGGAATTTATTCGAGTTGAAAAAGGGTTTCCTGACCATGTTGACAGAGTTATCGGCGTTAGTTCGTACCAAAACGAATTCGCCTGGCCTTATGTGTAAGTTACACTTTTGTGCCGTGGGTAAATCCGAAAATTGATTGAATTATTTAAACAAAAGGGAAACCGAGACTAGAAAATGGTTTTCTGCCTTACGAAATGTAGTGTTTTTACAACCAATCCTGGATCTCTTATCGGATAGCCTGGTTAATATTTCAGTCAAATTTATTGTTAGAAATACTGTGATTTTTGTTTAGATTATCGACGCTAGCTAACTGGGATTTTTATATCTGTCCTAAAAAATATATACGTACTTCTAGCGCTTGTAACTTTTTCTCCAAAATATCAATTTTATGTGAATGTAGTTTGATTTATTAATAATGCGCTCAGTAGCTAAATACTAGAATTCTTGTGTTGCTAATCAATGTATGTAGAAATAAAAAGCAAACTTGCTACTAAAAGTAAATATAGATTTATGTTAAATATACTATGTGATGACGGTTTGTCAGTTTTAATCAAATTAGTGTAGAGGTCATGATAATCCTCTATCAAACTTCCCTTCAGCACTTCTCTGTTTCGAAATAGTCCTTTGTATAAATTAGGTAAGTTAACTAAGCGGCAGCCTGTTTTTGGCATCTGCAACGCAAAAATAGCGGACTACATTGCAGATAGACGCTTCCAATCTAGTTTTTTGCAGCAACTGAACGAACGCCAGATTTTTGGATATTTTGCAACTAGCTCTGATTGCTCCTTACTTTTAATATAACATATTCGTCATTTTTAGAGCTAAATATATTTAGCTCTAAAAATGACGAACGGTGTAATAAATTCAATTTGTTAATATATATTAACAAATTGAATTTATTAGATGTGATGATATTAGATGAAAGAAATCGATTGAAAGAGTAGCCCTTTTCTGTCTTTCTTATAAAAGTTGAAAAGGTTTTGTTTTTGATGACAAATTAACTACAAATAAAGTTTGGCAGAAGAAGCAGTAGAATATAATAGTGCGATTCTATTAATTAAGGCGCATCGAAAGTTCTTTTAAGTTTTTCATTTTGACGTCTGCAATTTTGAAAAGTTTTTGAATTCTCCATGATTCTGAGTTGGTTGCCTCGAAGAAGTATTGACGTCACCTAATCAATTATACAGCATTGTTTTTCCAGAACCTATGATGTTGAAGAACATATTTTTATAAATTTATATCCTATCAGCACATTGTTTTAAATAATATTGTAACGATATTGTCCACTTTGATAATTCTCCATCTTTTCGGTTCCTCTTTCTCGTCATTTCCCTTTCAATGATTAGTAAATGACCTTCAATTTTTCTTTGGTTCCAGATTCTTCCAGAACGTTTCATGAAAGTTCAGAGACTTGTTGTTTGATTTCATCAGAAGTTATTGATGTTTTATTCGATGACAGTTTGCAATTACATCGACTTCTCAATATTCTCTCGTTTCTTTATACATTGTACATAGTCATATAATGCCTTTACTTTTCTGTCTTGCTTTTTCCGTTTCACTTTCTCTAAGAGTTCGCCTCATGCTCTTTTAATTCTTTCATGTTTTCTACAAACGTTATTGTTTTTTTATATCACGTGCCAACTAGACATAAATTCGATCCCTATTAATTTAATAAAAAATGCAGTGATAGGAGATAGCAAAACCATTTATAGACAACAATTTAAAGACCGAAGAATTATATACTTTAATATTTTCCTCGTCACATAACACGTTAATAAATTCGAATCTATTTCTCTCTTCTTCAGGATCTTTTGACTTTTATATTAAATCTATATTCCCTGAAACTTTTTCGTTTTCATTAGATTTGCTTTGGCAATTTTTTGTTAACACTTTAATCTCGTCTGCTCCCTAATTGAAGCATGGGCGAAGAAAATGCCTTTCACTTCTAGTTTATGAATCCGTTTTCTGATTAAAATAAATTAATCCTTCCCTCTATCCATCCAAAGGATAATTCGAAAAAGAGAAAGAATAAGAAAGCCTTTTTATTCATACCGTACTTATCCGTGCATTGGTTGTTGGCAAATTTCCTGGAAAAGATTGAAAAATAAATTGGAGGTTGGTAAGTTCTACAAATTTTATATTTTTTGCCACTATATTGGGTGTCTTAAGCCACAAAAGCTTCTGGTTTTTTTATGGTCCCTAAGAGTAGTTAAAAAAAAGTTGTAAATTATTTGGATAAACAAAGAGGAAAGCATGAAAATGTTAGTAACGATGGCAACTAACTTAGACGAAATGCATGTTCATCTCATGAAATTTTTTCAGCCAATACTAGTCTGAAATAGCAGTATCAGCTTCATCTACTGTAAACATTTATTTGTGAATAATTTCAGGAAAATTATGTTTGTTTAGGAAAGAATTGATTTTTTAAATTCATTAGTAGGAAGAGAGAAGAAATTTATGTTCAAACCTCCCTAACAACTTTACTAAAGATCTGTACGTCAAAACTTATTGAGTTTTATTTGGAATTTTAGCACTAAGTTCGATCAAATATTAAGAATATTTATAAATAATCTAAAACGTTACCACAATTTAAATACTCTAAAGTATCTCATTCTACAAACAACTCGAAAATATTTCCTTTCACAGATATTTTCTCAGGCGAAATTCGTTAGAACTCGTGGATTAATTAAACGATATTCTGTGCAAAATTCCACGCTAATTAATGAGAAAGGAACATTTGGAAAGTTGCTACTTATTTATTCAATTTATGTCATTCACAAGATTTAATTAAATATACAATACATGAGTGCTGTTTATTCCAAAATCAAAGCTTTGTTAGCTAGAGCACGAAGCCGTCGCGTCGTTTTCTGAAAAGCTTACCTATAAAGCTTATCCTCCTCGGATCTTATAATACTGCAAGTTATAAAAATTATTTTTAGACAAATGATTTAATTATTGCTTATGGAGCTCACGCCTTAGCACATATAATGTGTTTTAACCAAATCCACCAGATTACTTGTTTACAATTTATAGCGACGACCACCAACTCATAATTAAAAAAAAAGAACTCCAAGCGAACTCTTCATATTTCCACCTCATAATTTATTTAATTACTAACGGGTTTGTTTACGTTAGAAATCGTTAGGTAATAAGAGTTCTTTGCTGACAACGTACTTCCATATAAATTTTAGCGGTTATGTACTTTTAATTAAGATCTGACGCTACCGAAATCAGTGACCAAAATTAACTACTACAAACGAAAAATTTGTAATTGAAACATTTTATGCGAAGCTGTAATTAGGTCTTGCAATAAGATCAAATGTATCAAGTTAGTGCAAACTTACCATAACTCTAATTATATATGTAATGGCTTAACTACTTCAACGATGTGGAAGGTAGTTCTGTAATGCTTCTAAAATCAATACAGAGTATTAGCTGTTCGTCTACGTCATAAGTATAGAAGAGCAGATAGGACATGATTATTTAATCAGTCCTAAGGGAACTACCGTATTTCCAACATCTTACTCAAATTTCGTAGAATGAAACCAATGTATTTTCTAAAAATAGTTAAAAATAACTAAGTTTAATTTCCAGTTTTGAAACCTAATTTTTGCTCATGAAATAATCTAGGGCACATAATTATTTCACGGCTTTGGTAATACTTAAAACCCAATATATTTATTGCTACGTTGTTGACGTATTGAACTAACTAGTGTTCCATTTATGGTTCACTATTAACCATGTATCGGCAAGCTCTCAGCTTCAATACCGGATATGTTTTTGTAAAATAACTGAATAACGAAATTGAAAAATTGAAGCCATCGGAACGCAATTACGAATAAATGGATTTTGTCGGCGAAAATTTAGCTAATGAATTGAGAATCGCTCTTCTCGAGGACGCTGATGATTGCCAAATACTATCTGATCAGAGATTGGGAGACGAAAACATCTTGCGCGGCAGGGTCGTTCACGTGCCCTGTCGACAAAGAAAGTTTGATAGGAAATCTGAAATTTACATCGCGAACTTTCACTTTCCTGTTCGCCGAAATTTGCGTGACATAGTTAATTGAAAAGTTTCGCGACAAATAACGGAGGTTAATCGAAATTTGAACTGAAATTGTATAATAATTTTTACGGAAAGGAACTGCCAACAGTACCTCGAATTTGCAGGAAAAAAGAAGTGAATGATAATAAAAGCGAAAGTTCATATTTATCTCCGAAGTCGTAATATATATAAAAGAAGAATGAAAGCTAAAAAAGAAATGTGGAAATACGACGACAGGGGGTAAAATACGAGCTTCGTTGCAGAAGTAATTAATTACGAAACGGTGGAAATAAATTCTCTTTCTAAACAATCGCTTGCAACTATTTGTTAGGATTTCTGTACTAATAGACAAGGTACAAGAAATGTAGAAATTATTGCAGGCGAGCATGCAAGCATCGTGGAATCAATAATTGCATTCTATTTTCACAAAAACATTTTATAATTACATTCAATGCAATACGTGAATCTCGTCAGATTGATGTATGTTTCGCGTTATAAAAATGATTGTTTTACGATTGATTGATTGATTACTATCAAGGCAAGACAGTCTTTAGTTGATTTCATTTTACTCAAACAGGTTAGTTCCCTCGATCAGGTTTCGAAGCCTATTTGGTAAATCTTTCTCCACTACTAAATCAAACGCACTTTCCACAGCAACCCTTCATCGACTTATCCTGTCTCCTCCTCATCATTACAGAGTCTCCATAGGGGTTCATCTTTATAGGTCCTATCTTGTGGAAGGTGACCTCTTAGACAGCCATGTCCTGTTAATGGACATGTTACTGCCTTAAGCTGAGTGAGGTTTTGCAGAAATTCCCATACTGGTTTGGAGGCTATAATGAGATGCTAGAGCCTTTGAGGCTGCTTGACTGTCAGAGAGAATGCAGATACCTTCCCCTTGCGGTTGGCGACGCAGACTCTCCAACACACAGGTTTGTATAGCATATATTTCTCGTTGAAATACCGTTGTGTATCGCCCAAGAGGTTCACATACCTTGTAACCGCGGTTTTCCTCATAGACACCAACGTCGGAATTATTACCCGTTCTTGAGCCATCTGTGAACCAGCTTTGGGTGTGCAGTTTTCCCTCTTCACAATTTTTCCACTCATCCCCAATCAAACATTGGGTTTCCTACTGTTGTTTCTATTCTGGTGTGCCCCAACCCATAGTGGGTTTTCCAGTTGTTAGCATTTCTCAGTCTGTATTCTCTCAATCTATGTAGCATCTCCCATGATAAAAATATCGAGCGAAGGCAAGGTTAGCATTGTATCCATAGCAGCCGTTGGGGAGCTCTTAATAGTCTCAATTATACATAGGCATGCCAATCTTTGAATTCTCGAGAGGTTAGTTATCGCATGCTTCTGTGTAATATTTGGCCACCAGACCAGGCAGCCATAACTTATCATCGATCGTACTACCATACTATTCAACCTATACGTCATATGTAGTTTGAGTCCGCATGTTTTTCCAACTGTTCTACGGGTTGTTATTAAGATCCTTTTACATTTGTCGATCAGTTTTGTTTTACAATTACAAGAGGTAATCAGAACCTTTCATCCACTTTGTTTTCTTGCCCCTGTCGCATTACTTTTCTTTCCTTTTCTTCGGCTGCTTCCTTGTCTTTCTTCTCACTTAATTTCATTTCTCTTACTTCTTTTCATTCAACAGAGATGATTACAAACGCTGTCCCTTCAGTGTTTAGCCAACCATTGGCGAAAATAATTGATGATCTTGTGTGTCGAAAGCAGTTTGCTAACGTTATTACTAACTTTTGTACATTCAATGTCTGTTTCCAAAGTAGTTTTCAAACATCCTTCTCTTCATCTTTGTACGACTTGTTTTTGAACTTCTTAATTAATATTGTATGAGGAATTTGATAAAACGTGGATGCCTTCAATATTTTTCATCACTTTAGACATTGTTATTTGATAAAAAAAATCATCAATAATGACATCCTTAACACACACTTGTTGAGGTGGTATCAACAACTGTCTACAACAAGATGTTGCTTTTAAGCATTTGTTCAGAGGACGCATCCAATATGTTTCTGCTAGAAAGTAGAGTCACCAGACCACTGCTACCAATCAACCTAATTAGTAGAGAAATTATTTATTTTGGTGAAGTGTGGTCTTCCAACATTTTATTCATGCTCTTAATGAGCTAAAAGCAAAAGATAATTTTCAAAAATTTAAAAAGTTTATGTTTACAAAACTATGGTGGAAATTTTTCGAATTTTGTGTTTTCTAAGGCAGTAATGTTAAATTATAATTCAGAATTAATATATCTATAAAATAAAAAAGTTATTTACAAAGTGGAAACTATTTCAATAAATATATTAATGGCAGGAATATGTATTAAACATGACAACTAAATCAATATTATGAACAAATGCAAACATTAAAACTAATATATTTAGTAGTGAAGGTGCAATATTAGGAACAGTATTTTTATTTTAAAACGTTATTCTGAATATAATGTGATACTAAAAGCAAGTTAGCATGCAACAAAATCCGATTTTGCTTCATGACAATTTATTAATTATCTAGTCTAATTAACTCAATTAGCTTAAAACACATTTTGTTTTCGAAATAATGCGATCAATATTTCATCTCTTGTTAACTGAATATTATGGGTTTGTTTGATTTTCGAATTATTGGGTTATCTCGTTTAGTGCACATGATATAGAAAATATTCATTTACAAAATAGAGGTTTTGTTTTGAAGCGATCTCCATTTATCGAATAAAGAATACTGCTTTAATGCGCTTTAATTGATTAATAAAATTTAGTTTAGAACAAAACTTTTCTTTAAACAATATACTCCCAATGTGACAGTGATCACATGACGTACAACGTCAAATTCTAAATTTGCACCAAAACCTTATTACAAAAATGGACCTTCCCACCCTCTCGTACCTGTGTGTGTGTATGTGTGTGTTTGTGTAAATCCTCGTCCTTCCTTCCTGTCGCTGAAGTTGCACCTAATTTGAAAAAGTATTCCTAATGTGACCACTAAAAATCGAATTTAGTGATGGAGCTAGGGTCGTCAGGTAATGCTCGCTGTAGTAGATGTCAAGCAACTTGCAAGTTGTAACTTGCTTTACCATCATAACCATGATAATAAGTCCACAGTTTAATAAATTCTCACCATGGTTTGGATAGTTGTAGCCCATAGTTTTAATATCTGCGATGGTCCTAGACAATGGTTTTAAGATCACTTTAATACAGTTAGAGCTGCTTGTAGCCTGGTTTTGAGGTGATCTGATTTAATCATGATCTCATCCAACTTAGTGGTTTAAGCTTACTTTGATCTGGTAAAAAACTAGTTGTTTGTTAGGCTTACCCGTTCTGAATTGGTTATTGCCTAGTATTGATCTGGCTCAACATGATTTTCACCTGATCGGGGCTTGTGCCTCGTAGGTTCAATAAGATTTCATGCTGGCGTAAGTTGGTGTGATCTGAAACTGGTCTGGTTTTGAGGTTCTGCTTTGTTTTGGGACGTGGTTTTGGGGTTGATTGGATTTGTTTCCGGAAAAGTTGAGGTTTACATTAAATGCGCTGTACCAATTTCTACAATGCACCTTTGCACTAGTTTTATAAATGAATTTATAACATTCCGAAGTACCTCAGGGTTATTATTAATCTCGTTAAACTTATTTACAATTCTCTCGGGCAGATCAAGAAAATACTGCACAGGAGTTACAACTATAGTGTTTTTTATAGAAAGCTACAAGGTGTCAAGACGCAGGACTATGGAGGCCAACTTGTAGACATATTTCTGCTTATAATTGAATCATGGAACAACTCGTTGAATAATTTAAATTTTCCGATATTGTATGTATACGAGTACAAGTATTAAGATTATTTGGCATTATAATTATTACTAAAGAATAAGTTTATCTAGTTAACACTTGCATTTGTATACCTGAATAAAAATATAAATTAATATTTTTAGAAAGCTTGTTAGTGGTAGAGGAAAACCCACCGACCTGTAGTTGTTTCCGTGTATTGGATACCTTTCAAAGGCCAAGCATCGTAACTGTACAAGCGGAAGATATGAAAAGAACCGATATAACAACTTTTTCAAGCAAAAAAGAAAAACAACGGCGTTTTTTCGCATTTACTATCTGGGAAGGGAGTGCCTTCTTTTTCTGCTTTATTAAGAAGCATCTTCCCGGACGTCCTCAAAGCAACATTCTCCCATCTCCTGTATAAGCTGTTAGATTGTAGAGATAAAGGGTACTTTATAACTTAAAGTATATCAGATTCTAAACTTCATACATTTCTTATAAGGAGGAAAGTCCTAGAGGAAGTAACGGTCTTGGTTCGGTTCTACGCTAGCATTTTAGTTTCATACATTTTTCATATCTCCGGGTAAGTCTAAAGGAAAAATCAAGGTTTACACGAACACTCTTTTTTCCTCTGCTCTCTCCGACACAACTCGTTTACCGCAAGATTTTCCTCTCTGTACATTTTTGTATTCGTTTCGTATATTAGGTCGATTTTTTCGTCTTTAGTTTTGTTGTCCGTTGCTGTCTTACCTTTAATCCTGTTTAATACTTTGTTGTGAATATTAAGTTTGAACGTTAGATCATAAGATCCAGAACTATTTGTCGGTAATACCTTAATGAATGTGTTGATATATCGAGGAAGAAATAAATTCTGCTGAGCTGACATGTAATATTCATAGAAGACTTTGTTGTTTTGCTTTCTAATCCTATGTCCATTATGACTACCAACCGTCTCTGCTGCTCGCAATATTATCCTCGTTTAAAGGACAAAGAAATCAGCCGCCCACAATGAGGAGCTCATCAAAATCAGTTCGCATCTCAATCTGGCAAAATAAAACACATGGAGTGGAGATTTACTCGACTACATAGTTGCCTAATTCCGTGTAAAACTGTAGCAAGTGTACCTTGCAATTGTTGGCAATGCACTTCTCATCTTAAATGGAAGTCCACTCTTACTCCAAGGGAGTTAATTGAAGTATGCCAACTGCATGAATTTACAGAAAAATCATTTTTTCTGTAAATTCAATGTAAGACCCTCCACACCACATCAACGCTAAATGCCTTCAACGACGTCTACTAACACCAGTGAATCATCAGCGATTAATCCCGACACCATGATGATACCCAGATTGTTGGTGTACGTATATCAAGAAGAGCGTTGGTGCAAAAATTGAACCCTGAGGCATGCCACAGTTTAAATAGATATTGAATGAAAAGAAGCACTTGTTTCACATATTTCAAGATATAACAGGGAAGGTTATCTATAAGGTTATATATAATGATGATGATGATGAAAAGCAATCTTCTATAGTTAAGTCTTTATCTTTAATAGATATCTTAATGTTCCTGGTTGAGGGTTTGGTCGTATCGTTTAATTTTCCATGACATTTAACATTTGCTTGCATAAGATATCAGGGCACTACAATACAGTTTCTTGGTATCAACAACACGCGACGTGTAGTCCCTTTGCAGTTGTGTATAAAGATTGAGGATATAATTGCACCAAGTTGTGAAATTGAGTTTATTTATTTCCGCGATTAAAATAGCGTTTGAAAGAGTTTTGAAAACGTACTGAAAAGTTAATTTGTTTTATATCTAGTACGACCTGTTCAAGAAAGTTCAATCCTTCAAAGATTACAATTGCCGAGAAACCTGTCCAAACATTAATCGCGATTAACCACTCTCTTAATGTCAATCAAATTAGACACATAGCTTTTTAAGGAGCGCGTTTTTTAATGCAGAATATTTATGTGACTGTAAAAATTAAAAAATCAGAATTATTTATTATTGGTAGAATCTACAAGTGCGTTTTGTATTCAAACCTGAATCTTTCCTGCGGTAATAAGAGAGAACAGTAAGGTCAAGCTATTCAATGATTAATGTTTCTGAAGTAAAGAGCATTTTTCCTAAATCAATAAGCTGGAAACTAGAGTTATAAAGCGCTCAGATCATACATAGCTGTGTAAGAGAGTCACAACCTACTTGTAGTTAATTAATTTATTTTCCAACATGAGCATGTCCATATATGGTAACTGATATTGTGACATATTCTGCAAACTTGATTGCTAGCTCTATATTCTAATCAAAGATGAATATTGCTGGGACTGCCGAAATTGGAAATTCGTAAAATAATTCTGACTAAAATTTGTAATATCCACCAATGTAATATAAAAGTAATTTGGATCAAATGCGTGGGTAAAACAAAGTTCAATTTGGCCGAACATATTTATTGCTTCGTTTTTTATTCAAATTAACTACTCAGTTCCATTCTAAATTTGCAATCACACTACGCAGTTGTAATATATAAATTATTTAAATTGCCCATAGGACAAATGTGTTCTGTTAATTTTTAAATAAATTATCTATATTAACCCAAATATAGGAAATTGTAACATTATCGGATAATTTTCAAACATATTGATTTGCATTTGCTGATACGGAAAATATTTCTGGAACAATACATTATCCGACACACAAATAAATTCAACTAGTCTTTAGGCAGCACACGATTGCACTAGAGAAGTATTATCCAGAAGAAAAGCGGATGAATTTACACCTGAGAGTCATTGTAAGTGAAATGGGAGCTCAATAAAAAATTAAAACATCTCGACTTTGTATGTTTCCGCTTAAGTATACGACCGACTACGTGCGAACACACATAGAAGTTAGATACCCATCCGAAACCCGAATTCGTAGCAATGCTTTTAACTTTTTTAAGCTCATCCAACCGTTCCCTGTTTCTTGTATCTTGTGCCGAAGTCACGCTAGGAGTTTTGCTTTCTGGGGATTTTCGCTCAGGTTGGACTTGCCTTTGTTTACACGCTATTTAGTACTTAACTCGAAAGCTTTCGCAATACCCTATACTGTGCTCTAACTTCACTCTGAACTTTAAATGCTATTCGAGTTAACATTTCACGTTTGCTAAATTCTAATAACTTAATTCTGACCGAGTTTACTATTCACCAACCTACAGAATGAGAAAATCGAGTGCCTGTATCTAGTTAGACGCCGAAGAACCGGTTAGTTATAGAATTTAATATTCGCAAGTACGCATTTAATAAATCTCGGCGAATTACTGCAACAACAATGTATTCGAAACCTAAGTACAACAACTATAAAGAGCTGTAGGTGAAGTTCTTGTGGTCTAATTGTATGCAATAGTTGGAATCGAAAGTAAGAGAGGTTAAATTGGACATAAAATTCTTAGGATGAGCAGAATTAAATTCCTCAGATTAAAAGCGAAACAACGGGAAGTATGATCATTTTAAGTGATACCAGTTCATTACAAATTGAACATTAAAAATGCTAGGTTGGTCAAACTAAATAGAATTTCAAGGTGCATTTTTAATAGCAAATACAATTTTTCACAATATTCGGTCTGGTAGACAAAAACTATAGTTTGTCTCTAATACTTAATCTCCTTTATTGCTTTTACTAGTAAGGTGATTCTTGCACTTCTATCACAAGCAGCTAATTCAGGCATTTTTGCTTACTACGTTTGGTAACGCGCGACGTTTTCGATTGTTACGTTGTAGTATACGCGTTTTGTGTGGATTTACTATTTAACTGCAAAGCCTATTAAGACAGTTAGCAGGCCTGACAATCTACGAATTGTCCGAGTTGTTTTTGTTGATATTTTAATTGATATTAGTTCTGATTTCGGCCGATAGAGGAAATGAGTTTAGAATTAATTTGCTAGGTGATCTGTATTCATTATTCGGAGTACCTACTTTTGCCACTAGGGTGGTTCTCAACTATTAATTGTTACTAACGATGTGTCGTATGTGTACAGCGTAACCTTACAAGACAGAAAACGAGGAAGATCATTGATATATATGAGAAATAATAGGGGTCCCAAAATAGATCCCTGAGGCACATCAATATTATTATCGAACGATGTGTGAACGATGATTCCTGACAAACCCATCCGAATAAAGATGTTTTATTTCTACAAATTGCTGTTGTTGATCCAAGAATGACTCAAAAAAATGGTAGGTCTTGCCTCTTATACTATACTAAAATATGATCAAGTAAATCAAATTCTTCGCTTAGGTCACATGCAACACAAGCCACGTACTTTTTCTGATTGAAATTATCTATAATTTTGTCAATAATATCCGGTAGCGCAGTGTTTATTGATTTATCACTTACAAATCCATCAAATGATTACTTATTAAGTGATTCAACAATTGTTTCTTTAAAATTATTTCAAAAATTTTTGATAGTTCAGTGCTAGAGGGGGTGGTATGGAAGAGAGGGTCAGGAAAGCAGATGTAAGAGACTCGAGACGGCAGTCATGTGTAAAAAAATGTTTTCTTCGTTTCTCAGGTTATTACAGTTAATTTATGTTAGGTGTAATCATTAGTTACAGTGCTCCTTACCTTCTATCCTTCCTTGTGCACCGAGGCAGCGATCGACCCTAACAATAAAATTGCTCGGTAAGTTTTACTAACGTTTTTATGTTCGGTATTCGGAAACAGCCACATCAGGTTTAAACATAAATATAGTTCAGACCTAGTGGTGGAGGTGGCGGTGGGGGCAGTTGGAGAATTAGATGAGCTCCAAAGAAGAAATTTTAATATGGAATCGTTATGAAGATGGAAGCTGATAAATTAAATGTAAATGTTACACACTGTAATAACAACCATAAGGCTCCTGCAGATTATGATTTTTTTTCTGCTGTTCTCAACTCTTACGTTGTAGATACCCTCAGTCATTCAGGATTATAAAATCCGTATGGTTTTAATGAAATATCCAATAACTCGATGAAATAAATTTTTGTACGTAATGCTTCTTATCAATTTATTTTTTACAAAGAAATTTTTCAAACAACTTGAAATGATAATTGACAAACTTCAACAGCAAATAGGCAATTTTATTTTTGGCTCGGGCTCCAGAATCGTTAGCTAAAAGCATCAAGCAATTTTTTTTGAATTATCTGATGATACAACTGTTTTAAATACCGATGTATGTGAAATAGGGTCACAATATCATGAATTTAAAGTAAAGCCATGGCCATAAGTATTGAGCATTGTTGTTTACGTAGTATTTTCTCGGCCTCTAAAAAAGATTAAAAGGTGTGACTCACATCAAAACTACCTATAGAACATCTGCTACAATAAAATTTGTTAGTTTTTAATATTTCTGTTTATTATTCAGTTCACTACTTTCGCTCATTGTGGATAAATTCGGCAATCTAGCGCGTTTTTGGTGTTATATATAGAGAACTTTTGCATGATCAAGGGAAATCGTATGTAGAAATTTCGAAAACTGTGAAATGTTCACGCCGATCTGTCCAGTATGCTATTCAGCAATTCGCCGTGACCGATTCGCATGTTAATAGGCTCAGAACTGGACGCAAACAAATCACGACAGACCGTGAGGACCGCAAAATATTGAGAGAGTCGTTAAAAAATAGACCTCGCTGCTAAGTTGTCATAAGGCTTTTATAACATAATATCAGCTCGAACCACCCGTAGAAGGCTGCAGGAAACTGGTCTAAAGGGCTATAAAGCCGGGGAGAAGTCATGGCTCTCCGAAAAACATATCAAGGCACGGTATGAGTGCGCTCAAAAACACCAAAGTTTCACCGAAGAAGATTGGTCAAATATCGTGTGGTGAGACGAATCAAATTTTGAGGTCAGTTAATCAATTTGATGTTCTGTCAATTTTTAACAATTTCATTAGAAAATAGAATTTTTTAACAAAAAAAAAATAACGAGTGGTTTATCTACAATATTTCTTGACATGGCAGATTTTTGGTACACTGAGTGTGACTTTTGTCGGAACCGACCGTGAGACATGGTCTGCGGCTGCATGAGCGCTTCTAGAGTTGGAGAAATGTTCCCTTCTGAAGGGAATATGAACTCCATAACATACATAAACGTTCTAGAACCTGCATTACGGCCCTCTTTCTCCTCACGTTTTGGCAAAACAAACATGGACGGCGTTAATTTCCAACAAGATAACGCAACCTGTCACAAAACTACCCACACAAACGCTTGGTTTAGGGATAATTACACTGAACTCCTGGACTGACCTTCTCAATCGCCGGATCTAAACCCCTTCGAACATCTAAAAGGGGTTTATTAAAGTGAAAAGTCAGGCGTTACATAATCACTTCAAAAAGTTGTGATCTCTCTACAAAAACAATTACTAGTGTAATTAAAGTAAAGGGTGGGCCAACTAAATATTGGCTTTTTGTTAATAATAATGTTTATTATTAAACCTGTACAAGTTGTTTTAATTTATTTTAATTTAATATTCTTCAAAAAACTCAAAATTAACCTGGGTGGTCAATATTTATGGCCTGGGCTGCTAATGTAGCTATATGATCTGAAAGAAATTAATTATTTTAGAGCAAATATAACACAAACTCTAAATGGTTCTAAGATTCTATTATGACTTCTTGGAGGGAACTGTCATCGTGGTGGTTATGGGTAGTATCAGTTTCGTCATATTGAAGTTTTTCCTATTCTTAGGGCTTTGGGGAGGGGGAGAGGGAGGGAGGGGGAGATAAAAATCTTCAATTTGTGTATAAAATATATATTAGTTATAAGCAATCGGAAATAGAAAATGATTAAAGTAAGATTAATAGGAGAATAAACGAAGAGTAAATGGTTTTCATCATTTTATCATTGCTGCGTTTCTTAGGATAATATTTGAAATCACTATCTCTCTCTGTAGTAGGCTTCTTTCTGAGAAGCTTTAGTGGACGAATCAATTAGTAATTATGGAAATGATGCAAAAGATATTTGTATTTTTGTTAAACATATTATTTAGACTACTTTGCTAATTTACATATAATTCAGTTTATAATTGAATGCTAATGATTTCTTGTTTATCAATGTCCTTAACAAAAATTGTGGTGAGCATTTAAAATATTCCACCACTTGTAATAATAAGGCTTAGTATATTCCAATCGATCATCACTTTTTCTTTCTTTTTGTATTATCTCCTACTGTTCGCTAGTACCTACTTTTATGGGCAGAATGATTTAAATAATTTATGATTTAAATTTGTAAGGATATGAAACGGAAAAACGGTGGAAAAAAATAAAGGTAATTGATTTTTATATCAAAATTAATGGAGTTGATCATTAAATGATTAGCAATTACGCAGCAATGTAACAAATAAAACTATGTCCTATTGCAGTTTGGTACAATATAATGGATCATTCTAAAGTAGTTCTAAATACTTACATATTTCTTATGCATTTTTTATACATAAATATGACCATTGTAAAAAAAATTAACAAACAAAAGTTCCCTTAAATACTATATCTAGCATACTCTCCTCCAGGTTAATGTGTGTCGCATGGTTTGTTTTTGTTTACTCTCGTACGCTGGTACAGATAAAATGTGACTTATGGCCTTTGCTCTATCGCCATCAGTAACGCTCTTCCTGTTAATATGAGACGCCTTACCATCCAACTTCTCTTTCGCCGTAATAAAGTAAACAACCACTCTTCTCCGCTCCCTCCCACCCCCAATCTCCCCAAAGACAAAAAGAAATTCAACTTTATAACTGTCAAACCTCCGTTTTTACTAGGAATTGACATTTTCACCCGCCAAAGTAAATTATATTCTTGAGATAAGTACAGGTCATTTTTTATGTGAAATTAACACTAACTTATCTATGGCAGAAGAAATAAAAACAACACATTCTAAGACCAGATTACATTTTCTTAAGAAGATACGCTTAAAGAATTAAGATTACACAAATATCAACTAATCGTCAAACAAAGAGATTATTGCTAATTAGACCAGGAATAATACCTTTGTGTTAGATATTAAGCCTTCTATTAGATGTAATACTACCAGAATTAGGCACGATGAACATTTCGGATACATGACTAAGGAGAGATAGCTTAAGTGCATATCCTCTTGTCATCAAATTATATATGTAGTTATTGATTAAATGCCCTGCAAGAATTATAAATCCAGAAGCTTCGCTAGAACATTCAAAGACAATTTCTGATATTAACAACACAAAAAAGATCGTTGCTAGTAACGTTAATGTACATTACTTTGATGTTGATAGAACAGATATATAAGGTTATACTAATTACATTTGTGCAAATATTATCTTCGAAAATAGTATTCACATGTACTGAAAAGATTAGCAATCTATAAATACACAACATTCCCCTAAGAAGACTTCTGAATAACACTATAACGTTCCACCTTTGATTAGTATCTTCTCTAAACATGGCAGGTACAAACGCCCTAAGTAAATTCGGGTCTATTGAAAGTTTAAATCTGTCGACCCTGCAGTGGGAACCGCAATAAGTTTATTTAGGCCGGGCTTTTGAAAATCCTATATTTTCCCATACTCTACACACCCTTTTTTTTGTCACATATCCATAAAATGTGTTACTAATGTCTTCCGAACGTAAAGGGGAATTGATTCTGGTTATATAGATTGGATTTAGTTATATCGTAATTTATCCTATTCGCAACAAGAGAACGGATATCATTTTCCAATAAATTTGCTTTTACAAATTCTCTGTGTCCAGAACAGCTTCTACAATATTAGATTTATTTCATCATTTATAACAAAATGGTGTCCTTACGACAGATATAAATAAAATATTAGCTAAGATTTTGAAGGATCTTGTCATCTTATTAGTATAGATATTAGTGGTTAATTAAATACCTACATTAATAGTAAATTTATTCTGTAATTCTGAAACAAGGCCAAGCAAACGACACCTGTCCAATTTTCAAAATAATATTTCTATTTGCTTTCACTAAAACTGTAAAATTAAAGATTAAAAAATTATTGCAACAAGCTCAAGTATCTGAAGGCACTAGAAAAAAAGGTAACTATTTTAAGTACTTAAGGCATAAGATTTCAAAGCTGTCTGATGAAAAAGTTCGCGAAGGAATCTCTGTTGGTCCACCAATTAGAAAGCTTTTCAAAGATAAGAATTTTGAACATACTATGAGTACCTACTTTATAGCCGGTAGCATTCTTCTGAAAATGCCTTCAAATATTATCTGCCAAATTAAAAGAATGGAAACTACTTAGATATTTTTTTCCAACCACAGTTGTTTTTTTTTCCGGATAATTTAGGAAAGATGAGAGGAAAAGATTCTATCAAGAGATTGCAGAAATGGAAAAACGATATTAGAGTACATGGAATCCTGTAATTGTGCCCACATAATTGGCAGGTTTCTCATTAGAGCGGGCAACAGCCAACACAAAAAAGGAAGAGATAATATTTTTACAACAGTTATTTAAAGAAATGTTTAAAACTGTGGGCTAGTGTTATTATTGACGTAATAAGACCACACCACTCTACATAATATGACATTCAGGTAATACGTGCATAGAAAACCAAACTAAAATCTTTATACATACTGCAGGAAACCCTATTTAAAGTTTTCATTACAGACAACTAAACCAAACCGGATAGTGGTAGTTTCGAGCGCGATTTAATGACCCAGCGAATTGTTATACTGTATGTGATCAAACCCGCTGGAAAGTAATTTATGTCGGTACATATACCCAGATTTAGTTGTACCGTTATTGAGGAAATTCACCGTAAGGTAAAACTTCATTATTGGTGAACCGAGTGTAGAAAATGCATTAAAGCTATTCCCAGCAGCATTAGAGCTTTATTTATTTTCGAAACTAGCTACTTTCCTACAATAATTATCATATCAGCGACATATATGTAAATTTTGTTTATACTACGCTTGCACATACATACATATATTGAACTAGATGTAAAACACGATGGAAAACAGAGTACGGTAAAATGCAAATATTTCGTGCTTTAGGGCTTCACACGCGAATGCTCAGTTGCATTTCATGCTTAAAATAATGACGACTGGATGCGCTTCTTCTTGGCAATAAATCTGCAGAACACAACAGAATATGAATACAAATACACACAATATAAATACTCCTTCGTCACTCGCTATGCTAGGTGTCATTTCTTTATAACATAGCTATCCGTCTTCCAAAGTATAATAAATGGTTACCAAAATATTCCGCTTTGTCATGGGTTGATTTATTTCTTTTTGAGAATAGTATTTTTCCATCGGGGGAAACACTAAATATACATGTTAAGGTGAAAACATCATAAATATTAATGTTGATAGGGTTGATTATTCTGATTCACTCTTTTCTCGTTTGAAATTGCAAAATAACCACTTTCAGCGAAGCAGTCCTATACATTTATGTATATAAACGTAATAAAAACATAATTAAAAAATTGTTATTATCTGCACATATTGTACAAATTTATATGGGTAAATGTTGGTGCCTCGAGTATAAGCATAGTCTGATTTTAGGACGTTAATTTAAACGTGATATTGAAATAAACATTCAGTTAAGAAAAACTAGATATATGTAGATCGGGATTGGTAAATCATGTGTATGCATGTGGCATTTAGATACAGACGAGCTAAATAACGATATTGTATTAAATTATGAACGCAAAATCATAATAAAGCAATGACAAGTGGACAAGTGGTAATACTATAAGTTGCCTTCCAGTTGGAATAAATACAGAACTTTACGAAACTTCAGTTTTCCTGCTGCTTCGAGCCAATCAAAAATGTTTATATTGAGTGCAATCTGTGTCACAGTTAAAAACTTTTCAGAATCTTTTCTTTTTAGAAGTTATTGGTGTGCATCCTTACTTATTCCTTACTATAAACTTGGGATCATCAACAATAACAGGATTCACTTAACACATAGCAATTGACAACATTTAAGTGTGAGTGCATTACAAGTATACAACTGTAAAGCTACCCACGCAGAACAAATTGAACGGGCCAATATTGCTTAAAATTGAAAATATATTGCTGAGATATATTTTTTTTTCAACATTTTGCAATATATAGGTCCATCATGTAATAAAATTATAATATTGGTTCATTCTGAATAACATTTTGACCCAATACTGCATTTGATAAGATCAAGATGGATCATTATGTAACAAATTTTATTAGTCCAATATTATTAGTATGCTAATTTTGTATCAGGATTTTATTTCCTTATTTTCCTTCAATATAAAGGGATTATAACCTAAAGCAATATTGCTATTATCTGCAGGTAATGAAACACATCCAATACTTGTTGAAATACAATGTATTCATTCTCTTATATCTATCCACACACAAAATATGTTCCAGGTCGTGCAGAATTGTCCTACAAATTAATATTTCTGTTAAAATACATGTTACCTCATCAAATTATAAGATCAACAAAAATCATTTGGTATTTAAGGCTTATATTTAAGTAAAAGAGTTGTTTACCAAAATAACTTCATGATTATTAATCACAGCAGATATACTTGCCGATTTAGGTAAAGGAAAAAACTGTTGTTTTCTCTCTGTAGTTTGTATGAAATATCATGCTCTATGAAAGGAGATCACACATTTTTTTCAATATCAAACGCCATTAGAGCGAGACTGCTGAAAAAGGACGAAATGTGACGATCTTGGATCTAACTTTTGTTTTTTTTTTTTCAGGTATCAAAATAATTGTCAGATGTTGCTGATGGAGCATGAAATTTTCTACAAGAAAATCCGGAATACCACTATTATACTTGTTATAGTTTTATAGTAATAACGAGTTGTTAATATGGCGTAGAACAAATGTGTTTCTAACTTAATTCGTCAGCAGTTGCAGCATGCGGTGGATGACGCAGCGTCAACACTTTCTGTGCTTTGCACGTTCTCCGTATTGTAGGCTCCTAATAAACAGATAAAACATCGCTATCACCAAACACCATAACTTATTTACTTAATTAATTACTCGGGACACGTGTTTCGAGATCGCATGGGTTCTCATCGTCACACTTTTTTGAACAGCAAGCTGTTCAAACAAATGTACAGTCGAAGTTTTGGATCTTGTCCGTTACGTCATGAATAATGTCAGTATGAATCGACTCATATTTGATGTTGACATTTCTCTCTAATGTACGTTAAATGTCGGTGATGAATATTTTACGAATATCTGTGTTTAATTACGTTGTTAATGACGTAACGGACAAGATCCAACAATTCGACTACACGTGTGTTATTCATTTTATTTCGTCTTAGCGCTAGAAAATATTAGAAGGTGCAACTCGGCAAAACTAGCTTGAGCGGTGACTGACGCAGACAAAGAAGCGAAAAAGCATAAGTGCGTAGTTGCAGTGACTCCATTCAAATGGCTTTGCGACAGTATTATCCGCCTTTTATAATGCCACACTGCTAATCAATTTGCTACCAACAGCGAATGGTAAATCGATCGAATTTCAATTCTCCGCGAAATATGTCACCGTCTTTCTAGAGAACTGAAACCCGTCTTCTATCGTTCCACCACAACGATAATCAACCGCTTAACCACTGCGTCTATCAACCCGTTTTGAAGATATTAAGTTTGGATTCTCCAGGTGATAACTGAAGTTTGTCAAAAAGTTTCAGTGAACTAACATTTTTTAATTTTAGGAAAATAAAATAGACGGTGGTATTATGCAGGAATTGACGCGGTGTTACCTGGAAATAAGTATTAGAGCCACACTACTTTTTAAATCAAGGTCGTATATTTATGTATACAGGGTGAGTTTTTTTGAATGTTTAGCTTTGCGATCTCAGAAACTACTGGAAATAGAAAAACTCTTAAATGGGGAAAGATGCGCAGTTTTACGAGATTGATTTAAAACTGCTTTTGTTTCTCCGATAACTTTCATGGCTTATTAGATATTCAAAGAAAACTAAATTTTACGATTTTCTTTAAACATGCTTTGCATCGCTAATAGTAATTTTAGAGAAAAAGTGTTCAGACAAGAGTTTTAGATAATTTTACTGCAAATAAAACTATTTAGCTAATTTTTTTTTCGTTCACCATTATCGAGTTATGACACAAACTTGTGCTTTTTTAAATAGAAATCATAGTTGATTTTGACATCATTAAAAATCGGGCGCACAACATTATTGATGTACAAAGATACCTCCATTATTATTAATACACAAATTGCATCTCTTCACAACAGAATTTGTAGCATTGCGGACTTTACGCCTATCGATGCAACTAAGACAGCTTCTCTTAAATCGTCAATTGTTTCATATGTTCTTTTGTAAATTGTGTCCTTTAGTACACCCCACAAGAAAAAATCCAAAACTGATAAATCAGGGGATTTAGCCGGCCATTCAATGGATGCATTTCGTCTATCCGTTGATGAGGGAAGTTCAAATTTAAATAATTTCTAACATTCAGTTGATTGTGCGGAGGCGCTTCATCATGTTGAAACCATTGCAGCATTGCTCGGGTTCTTAAATTAAAATTATCTAAAATTTCCTCAAAGTCTTGTTGTAAAAAATTAAGATAACGATTGCCAGTTAGTGATCTATTCAATAAAAGGAGGAAGAACATTTGATCCTATAACACCACACCAAACATTAAACCCCGAATTTAATTTGTGGTCTCCTATGTTCAACGTGATGTGGATTTATTTGAGACCATATGTGCTCATTGTGCCTATTAAACATTTCACAATTTGTGAAACGAGATTCATCAGTCCATAATATTTTCACTGAAAAGTACAAGAAGCTATTCGTCTGATGTTATCACCTTCATGTAAAGTTTGTGATACTGATAATTTGTAGGGACGAAATTTATACTTCTTCAACACTGACAATAGTGGGTTGAGAGGAGTCCGTTTCTTTTGAAATTTGTCGGGTCGATGTAGATGGATTCTGAGTGACACTTGCTAATATATTTATTTCTCTATCTTCATCCATCCCTTTCTTTGATTTTGGTTTAATGAACGAACCATAATCCGCTAAATTATCCCATAATCGCTTAAAAGTAGGCGGACGGCTGACGTCGTCCTATGAAGTGAACGATCATAAAAATGTCTATATCCTCTTTATTTGTTAACATAACCATATCAAACCTTATATCATTGTAATCAGAAAAACATAGACTTTTTGATTATGTCAAAACCTACTATGGTTTCCATTAAAAAAAAACACAAGTTTGTGTCATAACTCGATAATGATGAACGAAAAAAAAATATTAGTTAGATAGTTTTATTTGGCGTAAAATTATCTAAAACTTTTGTCTGAACACTTTTTCTCTAAAATTACTATTAACGATACTAAGGAGCTAATAAGCCATGAAAGTTATCGGAGAAACAAAGCAGTTTTAAATCAAACTCGTAAAACTGGGCATCTTTCCCCCATTTAAGCGTTTTTCTATCTCCAGTAGTTTCTAAGATCCCAATGCTAAACATTCAAAAAAAGTCACTCTCTGTAATATGGACATAATTGAAGTTTACTCTACTAGCTAGATGATGATTGGATAAATTGTAACCGGAACAGATCTTATAGAAAAATAAGCACGTTTCTTCAACACGCTGCTAGTACAGTGTTTTTCAATTACAGTATCAAAAGGAATCATTGAATTGACTTGGGGGAACAGCGTTGGCTTATAAGTAATAAAGCTGTTATAAACTATATAAAATGTGAAAACTTTTAAACACCGTGTAGTAGTGTCAAAGAGAAGTAATCAATAAGAAAGGCTTCGTGATTTTTGATTTGTTGCGATGTTACTTGATATGATGATCTGATACACTTTTTTAAGCAACCATACATACCGTATAAACTCCGAAGCTACTCACTTTTATAATTTGCATTGGGATCCATTGATACTGGGAATGTTTTATGCGAACACATTTTAACTAAATGGATATACGTAAGCTTCCATTGGTTTCTATAGGATAATGTCAGCGGCAACTTGCTTCACGAAGTGTCGCAGATATTTGTTCGGTCTCTCGCTCAATTAATTAATTTATCCTTTGTTGACGGAGCGTTTGTGGTTCTCTTAAGTAAACAGCAAATTGCCAATACTAATCGTATATTCAGTTGCTTGTTAAAATGATTAACGCTTCTGTATAGATAACTTTTCTCTTAACTACAAAGCTCTTAGGTAAGATGTGGAAGTTCTTAATATATCTGTCACTATAAATAGAAATGTATCTATAGATACATACATAGAATTGTAATTATATCACTTTCTGAATATACAACCATCACGACAAATCAACCATACCGCGTCCAGGAACCAATCATACTGTTGCCGTGTTTTAACCTAGCAATTTCTAAATACCTACTGAAAGCATTCAAATGAAAAGCCCATTAGTATGTAGGTTAGGTACCTCTTATAGGCACACATTTTTATTTATTTGGGATGGCTTAGTTTGAGACACACAAAGTAATGACTTTAAATTTGGGAATAAATGATACACCGTATCTTAAAATAAACATTAGTCAAAATGACATATTCGTAAATAGGGGAGTTGGTGTGGTCGCTCCACGGGGACGTGAAGGGCAGATCAGCAAAGCGCTCTGGAGCGAGCAAAACTTTAAACGGAATATGTAAGCCAGAGAAACGGAGATTTTACCCGTACACGATACGTTGGGGAGCGATCTCTAGCAGTCGAATGTTTTAACCGAAACTTTGTAATCTCTTTGTTATATTTGAAATACTTTATTGTGTTTTCCATGCCGCTGTTTATTGGACGTTCTTCGGATTCCTGAAAGAACGTAGAAATAAAAATATATCTTATTGTATAATTTATTGCCCGCTTGTATAGTTCGTGTGCATTTCTCTTCTATCAATGTTTGACAAAGGAATATTCATTGCTGAACTTGATATAAAATATGTAAAGGTACGTGTTGTATATCTTGCACGGGAGAAATGTGAATTGCTTGTTTTGTGCTTATGAAACGATGCGCTCGCGCCTCTTATGGACAAGAAATTCTTTCCTTAGTGTACGATACATCTTCAAATGCAGTATGTACAGAGGTAGCTGCTGTTGCCGCGACAAACAAGCATGCAATTCATAAGGAACGTGTAAATTATTAAAAACACTACAGACTAAAGAACATTTCTTTGCCCTTTGCGGCACATTTTGTACATTTTTACTATCATGCGCTTACTAAAATAGCTCTAGGTAAGCAATAAGACTGCTAAATCTAATTCTTTTTCCACTTTTCTTAAGAACGACAAACGGTAAATTATTAGATGTATACGATTTTGATCGAGAACAAAGCTTAGCGAGTTGAAGCCAGACACATGATCTCATTACTTTTAAGAATGACCTTTGCTTCTATTCTCTTTCGCCAAACAGGAAAAATTTGATGTTAATCCATAATACCCACAACCATATTACGGTTATAATTTCCTCTGCATTTTCATCTAAAATCCCCAATTGCCCAATTGGAACAGCTTGATGCTTCTTGATTTTCCGCACGTCCAGATTTAAATTCCTCCCATATTATGGATCTTGTAAGATCGAAGCATCCAAAAGCATCTGATATACTTAGTATAGTTGCATATCCAAAACTTAAGTTTATAAAAGTTTTGTTAGTTTGTAAGTAAAGGCATAGGAAGGGACTTTTGTAGATCCTCCAAATTTGAGTTTCTATTTTTACTTTGTGTAGGTACCTCCCTGAGGGGTAGTTGTGCTAAGCAATGCTGCTGGAATGCTTTCTGGTTACTCCCACAATCAAAACACGATTATTTAGCCCGCTAGGCTACTTGTGTTAAGAACAATGTAGCCCTCCTGATTATCACGACATAGCAATTTAAACAAGAAATTAAGTTCAATATTAAAAGTGGTTTAATGTGGTGGACTGCAGATTTCATGCATTTTACTGGTAATCAAGTAATTTGCCAATAGTTTCTATACAACCGCTGTCTTGTATAGTGATATTGTAGTACAGCAATATGATTTCCAACTCATTGTTTTACAACTAAAAGATTTTGTTTACTTTTTTTATGACCTTCTAACATTGCATGAGCGCAATTCTTTTAAATACTGATTGTTGACTTGAGTTGAAAGAAATTGTTTTCCCCGTAGACTTACTAGAATATTGCCGACAGCAATAAAGTAATTTCTGCTGACGTGCCCTTTATCAACTTTTGCCCCACTCCTTGGATGAATATCCGTCACTGACACTCTACCATAGATGCAGTAAACTGTCGTTTATGTCCATATTTTTATCGGGATTCTAAAACATTGAATTAATAGCCTATAAGTATAATATGTTCTTCGGATTTTTTTTCGGCTATTGTAAATAGTTAATACCTTTACACGGTGAACACGTGCTCTACTGATACAATACAGCATTAAGTTCTTCTCTCCAGACCTTCCAAAGTGTATCAGCTACCTAATTTGATAATTAGGTAAGGCCAAATTGTTTTGGCAATCAAACGAACTATTTTCTATGTGCGTGCTATGTAGACTAGATTTCTTTTTATGTAATTTGTATTCAAGCTCGACTTTGTGTCGTTCGTCCTCCTATAAAATTGGTTTTTAATAATTTTTCAGTTCTCAGGCATATTACACATCAAATATCCGTTTTTAGAGTGCCGAAATCTGCTTATTCCGGAAATTTCTGTAAATCCTTTTTTACAGACACTTATAAAACCTTCATCACCACTTGGAATTTTATAAGAAATCGTATTAGGTCGTTTGGCAGGTGTGCCATTACAACAAGTAAGAATAAACGTGTCCTGTTTGATCTTATCCGTTGACGAGTAAGGAAGTTTGTGAAACCGCTTTATTTGACTCATTCTCAAAGTTGAATAAATGTAGGGGAATCCCGGCTTGTCATTATGAGCACAAATAGGAAACGTAGGTAAAGTTTTTGGACGGTGTCTGTTTGAAAAATTTAACAATTATTATGTGATACAACCTAACTTGTTTCATTATCTCTCGATTGGACTGTTGCCATAATTTCTTTCGGCCTTGTCCTACAGCACAAGGTTCAATCGCTTTATTTAATTTCATTTTCAAACTTTTCCAGACTTAGGGTCATATTTATAGTCCGTGTTTGAGGTTGTGTCGATGCTTGAGTACGCGATTTTGACAGATTTGTAATGACATTTATGTCAAATCGCGTGCTCAAGCATCGACACAACCACAAACAAACTAAACAATATTTTTACTGCATCCACTAAAATTACAGTAAGTGCCATGACTGACAAAGCATGACGTAATTAGATGTTTTTAATTTTCTTGGTGGAAGAGCCGATAGTTAGTTTTGTATATCTGAATTGTCAATGCAAATATTGAGTTTTGCATCTATCACTGAACTTTAAAGCGAGTTTTTCATGTTAAAAACTAAGTTTTTAAAATAAACTTAAATATCATACTTAAATTTCAAATCACGCGAAAATCTCAATTTCTCATTTTTTGTCGAATAGTGAGTTTTACATCCATACGCCTCATATACAGGGTGATTGGTAAGAATGGCATATTAAAAGTATTATACAAACAGAACAGAATTTTAAAACAAAATTTTGCAGTTGGTTATGGTTGAATATGAACTATCACGTGAAAATATTTTTGAATAAATATCACTTCCGGTTTTACCGGAGAAGTGGGCATCAACTTAGATTTTTTAAATAGCATGCTATAAAATAAATTACAGATTCAGCTTCTACGATAAATTTTACACATATTTCATGCATCATACCCTATACCTAAATACCATTCCTTCTGAGTTATTCGCAATTAAAGAAAAAATTTGACAGATACCGATCTTACTTTATAGTGATATTACGTCACGTAGGAGTAAAAGAGACGAATGAAATTTTGCATACGCACAGCTGATATTGTGTAGTTACGACATTTGAAGTTCTTTTTTGTAACATTATACAAGGTGTTTAAAAACTTAGTTCCTTATAAATAAGTTCAATCTGCGAAAAGTAGATTTTTTTAATGGAAAGGTTATAATTTAAGTAGATATTCTGATTCTACGAAGATTATCTTTCGCTCCGTATTAGGTGTTCCTATATCTAAAATAGATATGTCAATTTACTCAGCAAGGGTGCTTAGGCGCTTAATTTTTGCAATTTTCTGCTTTTATATCAAAAAAACGCGCTCTAGCGGCATCACTACGAAATAAACACATCACAGATATGATAGGTTTGATGGAGCAATAAATGCTTTTTCCAATGAGATCAAGTTTGTTAAAATTAGTTCAGTTGTTTAGGAGTTATAGCTATTTATAAAAAAAAATATATATTGAATTATCCCCCACACTTTATTTTAATAGATACGTCAAAAAGTGTTAAACAAAAATTACTCGAGTAAAGCTTAGCTTTAAAAAGCATATATTTTTGGTAACATTAACTGGGTGGATTTCAGTGAAAAATCACTTTAAAAGTTTAAGATGCCGGTTACGCCCCCTAGCGACCATCTTGGAAATCTCAAAATATTTTCTACGGTCTTCTTTTGACCGCTTTAGTAATAAAAATTTTTACCGCAAGTCTCTACGACGAATAGTTTCAGAGATATAGGCACTTTGCATTCTTATCTGGTCACTCTGTATATACTTAATACATACATACTATAGGTTTCTATTGTATTAAGTACAGAACTATGGCCTGTTTTCTCAATTTATAATCCTATTATTACTGATACTTGCAATTAAACCGTGCTATTGTTAGTTGTTGAACTTTTGTTTCAAATAGACGATTTTAGTTTAATATTGGCACTGTGTTTGTTGAGTTTGTACACCTTACGCTTTATCTAAAATTAGCATCTCCACCTACTAAAAAAAAAGCTCATGTTTTTCATCATTTTTCAAAAGTACACAGTAAATATTATGCCTACAATTTTTTGTATTATCGTAGGCGTAGATTATGTATACCTATAACAACTTAACAATAATATAATCTGCTTCATTTTATACTTATTGAATCATAGCCGCAATGTGAGTCAGATTTTCTTTTTTAAAAAGCCGTTTCTACATAGAGTGGGCTTAATGAGTATTGGCTCGGTGAACATAAACAGGCAGTAGGCTGATGTACGAAACAGAATCGGATCGATCTAATAGAAATACATATTCGGCTATTAGAGAGATCGTTTGCAGGAAATTGAGTAAGCCATGTATGTATGTCTAACAGACGGAAAATTTTGCAAGCGGTATAAAACCAGAGCGAAACAAAAAAAAAATGTCGTAAAGGTCATCGAACAAAAAGAATTGTATGTTTTACGTTCTCACAAGAGAGTTTGGTCGCGACGAAAGAATTCGACGTTTTTTTTTTTTAAATGACGTAATTGTTTAATTTTATGATCTCGAAACAAAAAAAAATCATTTGTAATATATGACATGAATGCCATAATACATCTGGATTAAATACCAGAGTAATTATGTAATTTAATAATTATTAGTTCAAGTTTAGCAATGATGTATTTAATCGACATAAAAATATTAATTTTAAACAAAATATCTAAGCAGGATACAAAATTACAGTTCCCGGAAATGTAATTTAACCTTCGTTGAGTTACTTTTACGTTAGCCGGTGTAATCGGAATGTAATACAGATCAAATATTAAATTAGAGTTTGACCTTTAATTTATACTCGCTAATAAGAGGAAAAAACGTAGATACAGGGTGAGTATTTTTGCTCCGACTTCATTATACCTAAGGATCTTAGTTGAGTGTGTGTTTCAACCATTTAACGAGGACTTGATTTCGACGACTTCATTCGTAAAAGTCAGATCACCCAAAAATGTCTATAAAAAAAAAACAAATGATCACCCAAAAATGTCTGGGCAAAGTTTTTTCTACAAATTAAAATTTTTCGACTTTAAATATTAATTTTTATGTCGAAAATGTAATTTAAAGACTTTTTTCGTAATCGGAATGTAATTCATAAATGAATTTAATCCATACTAGATTACTTGCAAGATTCTATATTTAACAGGCTGCCAATATAAAAAACAAATTACAAAAAATTATACAAAGTGAATTTAACCCAAATACAGGCTGCAAAGTTAAATTTGCAAAGTTTTTGCTGCTGAATAATAATTTTTTTAAAAATTTTTTCTATGATTTCTTTTTTCACATGTTCAGTTATTATTGCAGGGATCAAAACAAGATTAATTATTTCAGGCACTTTTTTGATCTCTTTACGAAGGTGTTATTAGATGTTGCTTAAAGCGTTTCGTCTCGCTTTGACCACCATCAACTTCATTTTTTCTTATGCCCGCCATATTAGATCTGGCACCGTTTAGATCAATTTTTCTGATATTTTTTTCATGTATCACGCATCCTCTTAAAGTTTAAATGGTATAAATGCAGAAAATGTTAAAATAACTAATACGAAAAATATGGTGTGCTGTGACGACAAAAAAATAAACGTTTTGATATATCTCCGCATAGTTTAGTTTGTTTACTTTCCAACTCAAATGCAATTCGTTTTAAACTTATTCAAATGATGAAAACAACGCATAACAACGTAACATGTTACAACTTTATTATAATAATAACAACACAGTAACAGCGAGCGAAATTTACTTTCAACAGTATCCATAAAGACGTCAACCAAATAGAAATTGTTTGGTAAATTAGATAAAACGTTCTTCTTTAAGGATCTTTCAGAAAAATTCGTTGGAAGTAGAAATTTAGAATTTTAATACAAATTCATTCATATTAACAACTTTTAATATCCAGCTAATTCCTGAAAAAATTAAGTAGGTATTATAACATTCACAAAAAGAAAAAAAACCCAAAATATGTATTACAATGTCGATACTGCAGTCTGTTTCTTTGAAATTCTGAATAATTTATATTTTACAGTACTCGTCACATTGCATTGACACCAAACGTGACCAACACGAACGAATTTCAAAAAATAACGGTGTACTCCACAGTTCTGAAAGTTAAATTTGATAGACATATTCATAATTATTATAGTCTACAAATTTAATAGTTCGCAAACAAAACAAAATTTTCAGAGTAGTAGTAGAAAATAAATGGTTCAGCATAAACTTTATTTTTCAGAATACTTCGGTTAAAAAAATCTAATGGCGAGAGATCCGGTGACCTTGCAGGCCAACGTACTACTCCACTATTCCCAATCCACTGATTTGGAAATTGTTCGTTTAAATGATAAACCGCCCTTGCATTGAGCGCTGGTGCACCATCATGTTGAAACCATAATTCTGGAAGTCTCCTTAAATTTATATTGTCCAAATATTCGGCAAATGTACTTCTAAAAAATTTAGGTGTCGTTCTGAGTTTAGGGGTTTTCCTCACAAATAAATGGGCCAATAACTTGTTCTCCCACAATTCCCGCCCAAACATTGAAGCCAAATCTAACTTGATTTCAACTGGTCTATTGACTCTTGGATTTTCAAGCGAGCAGACGTGCTCATTATTTCTATTAAATAATCCACAATTTGTAAATTTACCCGTGCTCAATTAATGTTATTTAAAAATTGACGTCTCTGTTGCTAAGTTTCAATGACACCATTGGAAACGTCTTTCGGTATCCCCAGGAAGTAAAGCGAGCGAAACGTGTATTTTGTAGTATTTGTAATTGTTCTTTCTCAAGAGTGTCAAAATTTTAACATGATGCGCGGCATCGATAGTGTTTGCAACTTGTCGGCTAGAATTGGAAGGGTTATTGTTAATCTAAAAGAAGAAATTATAAAAGAAAATTGAAACTGTTAAAGCATCAGCTCTTGACTGGACTTTTATTTAAACTATAGGTACGTTTTTATAAATAAAGTAACAATCAAGAGAATATTATGTATTTAGAAAATAAAAACTATTAATTAACTCTTCTAAAATTTCTTTATTCTCATTATTATCGAGTTTTACGAAAAGATCCAGAAAAGAGAAATTTTCCTATCTAATTTACTAAAGAATATTCTATATTGTTGTTGTCTTTCTGGATATTGTTGAAAGTAAATTGCGCTCGCTATTACCGAATTGCTGTAATTAGCATAATAACACTTTAACATGTCGCGTTTTTCTTCATCGGAAAAATCCATTGTAATAAGTAAAACAATTGTCAGTATGATTAAACAGTAAACAAACTAAACTATGCGGAGATATGTCAAAACGTTTACTTTTTGTCGTCACAGCACACCATATTTTTCTTAGTAGGTACTGTTATTTTTAACATTTTTTGCTATTTAACTTTCTTTAATGAGGATGCGTGACACATGAAAAAATATCAGAAAAAATTGATCTATTTAACGGTGCCAAGATCTAATATGGCGGCCATAAGAAAAAATCAAGTTGATGGTGGTCAAAGCGAGACGAAACGCTTTAAGCAAAATCTAATAACACCTTCGTAATAAGATCAAAAAAGTGCCTGTAGAATGTATCAATCTTGTTTTGATCCCTGCAATAATAACTTCAGAACAGAAGAAAAAAGAAAAATGTGTTTTTCGGAAATATTTTAAAAACTACAAATCATAGAAAACTTTTGAAAACGGATTATTGTTCAGCAGCAAAAACCGCAACTTTTCCCAAATTTAACCACGAATTTGTAACAGCCTGTATATTTATGTATTCATCGTCTCAATAAGAATAAACTGATTTCAATCAATGAAAGTTTACCTCATCAGTGTATTAATATTTCCCAGTACGTATACAGTACACATCAAGCCCGAGTCTAAAACCTAAAACTAAACATTTCAATCAGACGCAAACACATGTCCAGTTCAAGATCGAATATCATATACCCATCGTTAGAAAAAGAAAAACAAAAAAGGATGCCAGCTATAGCAATCATGAGCGAAAAGCCTGTCTGCAACATCTGTTTGACATAGCATGTGCTTAGCGCTTTTAATTTCGGGTGCCAGATAATTTTAGACGATGATTGGAAAGGTTATTCGGAAGGTTGTAAAATTTCCGTATTTTTTTCTACCGTGCATTAAATCTGCTGAAAATCATCTTCAATATTAAATCTGTCATTTTTAGCATCGAAAACAAGTCGAGATAATACTATAGCATACAAATAATGTCTTTCACATCCTTTAATATAGTCATGTGCGCGAAATAAATTACCATAATTTGAACTCATTCGCTTTGTATATTTACATTGATGAAAATCCTTGAAAAATTTCAGGCATTTTTCTGCGTACACAGTAAAGTGCCAAGGTTAATCTGCTCTTAACTATATAGGTATGTACTATGTACTTGCGTACATGTTTGGATGTTAAGTATCGTATAAGCAATTTCTGCACGTACTATAACAATGATTGTTTACTTAGATTGTATATTTTATCATGTTTTTTGTACTTAATAAATGTGCATGTGACTCATTTATCTTCAAATAAACCTATAGGAAGAATGAACGAAAAACTGGCATTCTCCAGATTTTCTTAAGCTTATAAAAGTAGAAGAAGAAACCTTTATCTTTATTTATATTTCGTGTTATAATTTTTATCTTGACAATTTAATATTTTTAAATAAAATCAAGACCTTTATCAAAGAAAAAACGAGCAGATGTAACTATATATAGATAACACTGCGATCATTTTGTACTGTCTTGAGTTGGTCATACTGATTTTACTTGTAACAAATGTCAACTTAATAGTAAGGTTACTTATAAATTGGAGAAATATTTGAATGAATTTTTGTAAGAATATAGCAATTGTACCTTTTTTTTATTATAAATCGTATATTGTCTTGAAAAAGACAGAAGAAAACGGTAATAAACACAAAGAAAATATGAAAATAAAGACACTACAACAAGATAATACACACAAATGACAGCTAATAGATAAATGTTGACACTATCGTTTTGACATTTCACATATAAATCCAGTATGGACAATTCACGAAAATAAATATTTCCCATTTTTTATGAATCCAGGGATTTTTTTGGGACATTTTAAAGTGATTGCAATGTTATGTGTGTATTATTATAGGTACCTACTGTATAATGAACTAAATAATCTAAATATGTACTTACAAGTTTTTGTTTACATCGCGATCGAATGTGCGCGAAAATGAGCAACCATTTATAGACTTGTTTTACTGAACGTGACGATATAGGAGTCTTTCCAATCCGTCAAGCTGGGCTGACCACTAAAATCATGATTGAGGTTGGCAGTTCGTGACTTGGCAATTTTTTTTTTTTTCATTATTTCTCCGTTTACCTATTCGTCTGTGCAGATTGCAGATATATGTATTACAGAATCGATCTTATTACACGTTTATCCAGACGCACCGTAATAGAGTGAAAGTTGATTTCGTTTTTAGCGGTACTTTTTGATTATATAGATTTAAGTTTAGAAAAATATTATCCATCGATTAATTATAATGTATGTAGATCAAATTTATATGGGTTAGGTACGTTCAAAAATTAATTTATAA
Organism: Holotrichia oblita; assembly: GCA_023690525.1. Classification (NCBI taxonomy): domain Eukaryota; kingdom Metazoa; phylum Arthropoda; class Insecta; order Coleoptera; family Scarabaeidae; genus Holotrichia; species Holotrichia oblita. The sequence goes on from CM043018.1 coordinate 69,079,976, forward strand.
TTTTAATAGAGATAAGTGTTTGTTTTTGAAAATTAAGCTTAATTAATAACACTGTCTATATGTTTTAAAAGCTCACCGAGATTGTTATTTTTCAAGAAAATACTACAAAATTGAATCTGGGAATTGAAGGAAATGATCAGACATAAATTCTAATACATTTTTTCTCGTACTTGTTTGATTTAAGTCTGTTACCATGGTTATAATCTACATTTTAAATAATGTTATTTGAATTGTCAAATTGATGACAGTTGTTCCTGTCATCTGGTGTTGGTAATGTATACTACAACTCCCCTCCTTGGAAAAAATAAAGTAGAATTGTAAACGAACGTTACGACTAACTTCTGATGAACCCCAACATAATTCATTTTATACAATATGAACAATATAATTTAATAATTTACTTTGTTTAACAATTTCCCCTACAATTAATAATCAATCAAAAGTGTTTCATCCATGATCGTTACTACACTTAGATTAACCCTGAATGGGACGCTAATATGCATTGTTTACATCGAAATTGAGCCTTAGTGTTACAAACCTAATAAAAATTTGACAGGACGATAAAAAAATTTCCGTTTTGTATTCTCCCAAGCTTATTTTTTTTTTAATTAGATAATGTAAATGTGAACTAAATAAACAAAATAAATAATATTATTTTTATGATAGATATGCACCGTGTCCGTAAATGTTTGTGGCTGACGTCTGTCAAAACGTACACAATATCTGTGCATGGCTTAAAGTTTGCCACCCTGAGAATGTCAGTTGGTTTATTCCTCTCTGGCCATAGTCGCACGTCTGTATTTTTCGTTGGGTTTTACTATAGTTTTCCTGATCAATTTTCATTTTCGTATTAGTTTTTCCTCGTACTGTCAATCAGTTATTTTCATAACTATTAAAATAAGTTTATAAAATTTGCGTTAAGTGACGTTTGATATTACATTCACAAACAACAAAAATGATTCAACTCTGACCAATATGTTAATTCCAACAGGCTGAAGCTTCTTATAACGTAAAAAGAATCCGTTTTCGGTCAAATTAGAAAAACTATTGCTTGAGAAATCCGGGGAATATGCTTATATCATCAGTCATCTCATGTCAACGTCAAAAAACTAGGAAAGATGTACAAAAATGCTAATATTTAATGATTTTGTCCTAAAGCTTATTACTTACTTGTCAAAAGTCACCTTTAGTTAAATGTCAAGTTAAAGCTTTTCATTATAGAACGTCATTTAAATTAAATGTTATTTAAGTAAAACTACCTTTAAAAAACGTTGATAATACCGGCCGTTAGGTATAGGGAATATTAATAAAAGTCCCTCTAAAATAACGTTTAGATTTCGAAAATGAAAAGAAAACTATATAATTTCATTTGAAATAAAAAAGTTGATGTCCATTTCCGGTACTTCTGGAAGCGCCGCCATCTTGAAAATATTTGTAATGAATAGATTTAATTATGATACGCAAATTTTCAGAAATTTATTATAATTAGGAGACTTTTGTTAGTTTACTTTATGGTTATGAATTACAACTAAAAATATTCTTCAAATTTATGTTTTTTTTTCCTTGATATACCTAATCTAATAATTACAATGACGTGAATCGTATATACATAAATACATATGTACAGGGTGGGCAAATTTCGATGTTTTTAATAGGGGATCTCGATAACTATACGAGGTATCAAAAAACGGACCACGCATCCTCGATCTATTTTTTCGAGAAAAGGATGATGGTGAAAAGCAAACTTGGTTATCGGCTTTATCCGTGAAAATTCCCCATTTTCCCATTTTCGTTTTATCACCATATCTCGGCTATTTATGAAAATTGACGAAAATGACTTTTACGTTCTACAGGCACTTTTTTGATTGGAATGCAATGGCGTTAGAGAATTTTTGAAAAAATGTTCGAAATTCGAGATAGGACATAAAGTTATATTTTTTTATATGGAACATATAGTTGGCTATGATATCATTAAAAAGAGGATTTTTTTGCCATTTCAATGATATATATCATGTGGGGTCTTTTCGTTCATTTTCACTGTATTATAGCAAAAAATTAACATTTTCCATTGATTTTCATCATTTCATTGCTTTTTGTTATATAGTAGGCGTGTGTCATTCAACATAAATCTGTCAGTAGGTTTATAAATAGTATCAATAGTTTAAGTTTTTTATTTGATTGTTGCTTCACCTTAAAATTATAAATTTGCGATGGCTTATGAAAATTACGAAAAGTATGATATGTTTTGGTGCTTTATTCATTTTTTTGTTTAACGTGTGGTGGGTGCTTAGTTGCAGTGACTCCGTAAGCTGTATTACTTGTCTGGCTATCACTGCAACTCTTGCGGTGTAGTTTGTGTGTGTAAGTTGTGTTGAAATGGCTTTGTGACAGCATCATATCGCCTTTTATGATGCCGCGTTGTTAATCACTTTGCTCCCAACAGCGAATGGCAAGTCGATCCGGGATTAAACTCTCTGAAAAAATGTCACCGTCCCTCCAGAGAATTTAACCCCGGCGCCTATCGTCCTCTCACAACAATAGTCAGCCGCCTAACCACTGCGGCAATCGACCCCCATAGTAATAATAATGCTGAAGCTGCATATTTTAATCGTTACCCGGAAAGAAGGCAATCTAATAAATCTGTTTTTGAATGAATGAAAGAAAACAGATCAAGATCGAAGAATCACACATATTTTAGCGAGGTCCGTTTTTTGACACCTCTTATATAATTACCGAGATCCCCTATTAAAACATCGAAATTTGCCCACCCTGTACATACATAATACATACTCGTATTATATGAGATTCGTTTCAACTGATTGTATTTTATGACATCACCTTTAATAATACCAATCGAGAATCAAGCTATCCCCGTATAATGAAGAAATAAACGATAGAATATCCTTCGTTGGCGTCATACCCATCTTTGTTCCACGCACGTTGATGGAAGCTGTAATTTTTGTCACGTGCTGCCACCAGGTCCAGACGTTGCGCCGTAGAACTCGACTCAACCTCACCAATAGAGAGATTACCTCTTGTTGGAGTGTTGTTGGGCAAGACTTTAAGAGAAATGTAAACCTTGACCTTGTACGCAATATACAAGTTCAACGAAATCATAAATAGGGCGCATTTATTCCAATACATACCTACTTATATAATAGATGCGTGCTGATGCTATACGTAATATAATTTTATTAAATTCGACTTGATTTGATGTCGTCATATCACAAATAAAATGCGCATTAATAAAATTGCTTCATGAGAATATAAACGCCGCTATATAGAAAGCCTCGAGGTGAATCTTGAGGAAGAAGAAGGAAAAAAAAAGTGGATTTCGAAGCCTGTTATAAGAATTAATCAAACCACACCTGTTTGCTATTCAGGAATGAGGTCGAGATACGCTAGTTATTAGTAAATGATTACCACGGAATAGAATCTACGAAATATTTTCGGTGATATTAGACCACGTGGCTCAAGTTTAAAAGTCCACATTCGTTTAGATTGCGTAATAGATTACGCTGAAGACGCAGAGCATTGGCACGCATTTTTTAAAGTCATTATCGACGAAATTATTATAACCTGTGATTTATTTCGCGATTAGGTAGGCATTATGTTTATATGGACATCCAATGAATGGGGATTATCTTTAATATAATTGTAAAATTGAACAAGAATGCATTTCTGGGGTAGTACAGATTACAAACACTAGATGACAGGAACAACTTCATAGAATTTGACAATTCAACTGACATTACTAAAAATGTTAACGTTATTGTAACCATGGCAATAGAATCATAATGAATCAATACATGTTTTACTTCACGATTTTTAGAAACCTTTAAACACGAAAAAGATGACAATGCACCAAAACCTGCATCATTAGACATATGTTAATATCTACATAAATTGAAGCGTATTCCTATAATTTTTATAATTTTCAAGAGGAATGTTGATTAATTTGTTAGTAGTTAGCGTTGGACTACCATTAATCAAAACCTTACAAATGGAAAAAAACATATTTCGAGCGTACCTTTATAGTCATTAATACATCTCCTCGATGTTAACGCTTATTTAATGAAAACATCTGTAGAATAGTACATTATATTTTTAAAAAATCTGTTAAATACAATTCATGTGTATAACTATCTTCGTAATACGTCTGTGCATTCTCCAGCATGATAATTTTTAATTTATCACACGAAAAATTTCTAGTCTATTTAATTCTAGCCAACAGCGTTTTCGTTCTCACTTTTAATACCTGCAATTTGAGGAAAAGCACATACTACCCAAGTAAATAACGCAGGATTTTTAATACATCTTCTGCTGTTTAAGAACGTGTTTCGTACGAGGGGGCAACCTTGAGGACCGATGTGTATTTTACATGAAACCGTATAATAAAGAACCGCGCAGGTGTGCGTATGTTCTCGAATAAGGGATGAGAGAGCGGGAGCAACAGGTAAACGCAGCTCGTTCAAGCTTGAAGACTTACCCTACGGTATACATATAGTGGAAGTACTTTACTTGTTCTTTTTGAGTCGTTTTAAACATGCATCAGGTGGCTTAAATCGGATTCAGTTCGAAAGTTTTAAATTCCAGCGCTTCAAACCACATTTCGTAAATTCCGCACACTAAACATAGTTTGTATTCATTATCTAATATGTTTAAAATCACAAAAATGGATAGGAAATATTTATATTGTAATGATTCAAGTTTGTCCGGATATTTTCTTGAAAACTGTACAATTAAAGAGTCGGTCATTTATGTTTATATTGCACAAAACGATTTAAAATCTATTATACAGTTAATACATGGATTTCAATCATTGAATGTATGTACATAATTTAGAATATGTATGTACATCATGAATTTCATGAAGCGATGGTGTTTTTCTACGGAATTTGTGTGAAAAATATAGATTTGACAGTTCGTTAAATATAAGGATTTAATTTATGGAATTGTGTTAGTCGAAGCAGTTTTTAGAGCAGAATTAAATTTCAATAACGATTTTCCGTTTCAAAATTAGATAATCATGCAAATTCTAATTAAAATTCATCAATTTATCGATGTTCTTATGTTTACTGTTATGTTTACGCGTTCGTCCAATCAGAGTTCGCATCTACGAAAATTGCAACAAAAGAAAGTAGTTGATTTTTGTGTACGCTTCGGTGAATACGTAATGTAAAAATAATCGATAAAAATATCAATTAATACTTGTGTTATATTAAAAAAATATATTGCTAATAATAAAATTAAGTTTATTTCATCTGAAAAATCACGTACGGAAGATGCAGTTACAAAATTTATATTTAAAATCTTCGAAGCGTCGTTGCAGTCTAATACCTAACCTAAGTTTACTGTTAGGTATTAACCAAAACCAATTCCTGCACATAACATGATCCGTTGAATTTCTTCTTAATAGCAGATAAATACGTAAGTAGAATTTCTACTAAATCTAAGTACCTACCTATAATACATTTTTTTAATTATTATTTTATTTCAATTATAAATCATTTGGCATTAATGTTGGAACTCTTGATAATTGATTAATTGTGAATATAATTTGTAAAAACCAGTATAAACTAATAAAATTTTTGTTACTATAAAGAGTGTTAATTTAATATAAATACGAGGGGTAATGAAATAGTTGAATGTTTTGTGTTGACTTCATTTTTATTTCTTATTATTATTGTTTTCTTTGATCTAGTAAGTAATAATTAGTATTTTTACTGCAGCTATATTATTATATTATACATACTTAACATTGCTGTAACATCTTTATAGAGCATCATGAAATGTATAACCATAAAATTGCGTTTTCTAAAGCTCGCTAGAATTGTACGTAATTTTTTTGTACAGAATCACGTCAACTAGAAGAATTTTCATTTCCTGAACGGTAGCATACTTTACTGCATATAATTGCGTCTGTATTCTTGTAACAAAACAATCTAAATGACCCCTAATTACTTCGACTACTACTGCGTTTTCGGTCCCTCTATACAATCTTTCTACGTATTCTCTTTTATTATTATATACATCATTTGCAAGACGTATACATATGTATGTGTAAGAAACGAGGATATGCAATTTTTGCAACTGTTTCTGTATTGCATGGCTTACTGTAAACTAAAACAAAATGTGTTATTCCGGAAAATAGCTGATAAATATTTGTTTTTAGAATAACAAGTGAAATATTTATTATCGTTTTGTTTCATCTCAATTATACAGGGTGCCTGTTTTTCGAGCGCAAGCATGGGTAACTCGGTTATTATAAGAGATAGGAGATCGGTTAAATTAGGGCAAAGTTGCGCATTTGGGAGAGAAAAGATATGCTGCCGAGAAACTTAAAACATTTTCATGGGTTGCTGAGATTTTTGGAAAAAAGTGAAATTTTAAACTTTCGTTTTAACGTTGTATATCGAAAACCGATCAACGTAGACGTTTCTAACTCAGACATTATTAAGGCACTTTTTTACAAGGAATACAAATGTGCCATCCATTTTTTCAAGACGTTCTAGATTCAAAAGTTACGGTAGTCAACTTTGTTTTTTCTTATGGGCACCATATTGGATTTTTACATTTTTGAGTAAAGCTCTTGATTCTGATTACGATGATGTATCACACGATATGGTCCAGTTTCACAATTTTATCAAAATAACCAGAAACCCGATTTTGAGAAGAAAGCCTTGGAAACAATTTCCATACTTGTGTTTAACAAATGCATTTGTGACAGTTCGATTAAATTTAAAATTTTAACGTTCACAAAATTTATCCAGAAAATGATGATTTTAATAAACAAATAAAACAAAATAACATTATAAGAGATACTCGAGGGTTTCACCATCTACTTCTAAACACAATTCTACGCGTCTCCTTAAATGTTGTACAGCTCTTGAAATATTCCTTCTTCTTATTTTAGTCCTTAAAGTGGTAATTATCGTTCTTCGCAGCTCATGAATATCAGCAGGCACTGTTTCATAAATAATATTTTTCATAGTTCCCCATAAATAATAATCCAACGGAGAAAGATCAGGTGAACGCGCTGGCCAACGAATGTCCCCATTATTTGAAATTACTTTTCGAGGAAATAGTTCAGACAAATAATCACTTACTCTCCTAGAGTTATGCGGCGGAGCACCGTCCTGTTGAAACCAAACGTTATTCAATCGGTTGAGGCAAATGTTGTTGTCGATATAATCCGTAAGATATGTCCTTAAAAAGTGTCAATAGCCATCTGTATTCAAAGTCTCTTCATAAATGTATGGGCCAATGATTGTGTCGCCTAACAGACCGACCCATACATTTATCCCGAACCGTACTTGTGGTCGACGTCCTTCATGTACATGAGGATTTTCAATGGACCGCGGACATGTTCATTGTGTCGATTAAACATGCCTGAGTTTGAAAACTTGAACACTCATCCGTAAATATTACGTTAGCAAGGAAATTAGGATTTTGTTCCAACTGGTCCATAAAACTCCTACAAAACGCTACCCGTCTATCGCTATCTCCAGGATGCAGAACTTGGGTGACGTGTTTTTTTAAAAGGATGATATTTATGTTTCTTTAGTACTCTCCATACCTTCTGACGCGTTATGTTTAGATCTGCTGCAATGGCTCGTGTGGAGGTGGAAGGATTTTCTTGTACCTAAAGAAAAATTTATTTCATTGATATTATTTATTTTGTGCGAGATTCTTCGGAATTTCTTACTCTTTGTAAAATATCCACTTCATTTTCATGCGGCGGTCTAGCATCATATTTTCTAGGCTTACAAAACGAACCAAAATCGCCTAAATTTCGGTGAAGTAGCAGAAAATAGGTCTGAGCTGGTTGTTGCCTTTCTGGATACCGCTGAAGATATGTTTCTGAAGTAACTTGTACATTTCGATGTGAAGCGTAATAAATCTCTAGCATATCTCGTTTCTCTTCACTTGAAAACGGCATTTTGTCGAAAAAGTTGGGCAAATTTAATAAATGTAAGTGACAACAAGCAAAACTTAATCGAACTGTCACAAATGCATTTGTTAAATACAAGTATGGATATTATTTCCAAGGCATGCTTCTTAAAATCGGTTTTATTTATTATTTTGATAAAATTGTGAAACTGGACCATATCGTGTGATACATCATCGTAATCAGAATCAAGAGCTTTACTCAAAAATGTAAAAATCCAATATGGTGCCCATAAGAAAAAACGAAGTTGACTACCGTAACTTTTGAATCTAGAACGTCTTGAAAAAATGGATGTCTACGTTGATCGGTTTTCGATTTACAACGTTAAAACGAAAGTTTAAAATTTCACTTTTTTCCAAAAATCTCAGCAACCCATGAAAATGTTTTAAGTTTCTCGGCAGCATATCTTTTCTCTCCCAAATGCGCAACTTTGCCCTAATTTAACCGATCTCCTATCTCTTATAATAACCGAGTTCCCCATGCATGCGCTCGAAAAACGGGCACCCGGTATATAGCAAATTGTATAGGTAAATGTTTAAATTGTTTGTTTCCTCGTTGTTTACAGGTTAAATGGAAAATGTACACAGTCAATATCATCGTCACTCAATAAAGTGTATGGTTCGACTAATAAATCATGGCGACGGTCAGCATATCGACGCCGATGGTGTCTGCAACGTCTATGAGGGTGCCGTCTAGGGACTCGATGACATTTACAACGACGAAAGGCCTGCTTAATGGACCCGGACAGAATAATTGCTTTCTGAATAGCGCCGTACAGGTAAGATAAGCTAAATTGCACTTTGTCCGTCCGTGTTGTGATCGTAATGGATTTTATGCTTACCTGGATTTACTCCGACGAAAAAGTAATAAACGTGAACGAACATAAAGCACGATTATATTGGAATTCTTTTACCCGGATTAAAGTAGAATTGCTATAACGGCTATAGTTTCTGTGAATTTGGGAGAACTTTATTTGCGTTTAGACTAAAGTAATACTCCATCCAGAGAACATTTTGTCTAATTTTGCTCTATTTATTAATTTATGTATTGACAAATTTATCTTAGGTAATTGAATCTAATTTGAAGTACGTAAATGTCAGATTTTGTTTACTGTTGTCATGGTAATAAAACAGTTATAATTTGTTTCTAAAAGACATTATTTAAAAAGGTGGAAGCACAATTTTGCAATTCAAAAATGTTGGGACACATTGTATATTTCTACAAATTTACGATTTTGTTTAAACAAAAATTTATTGTTATATCCAATTAGCAAATTGCAATCTTGCAACATCAATATAACAATAATCACAATTAAAGAAACGCAAATTTCTTAACTTCCCAATTAAAATTAATATTAAACAATTTAAATGAATCAGCGAATGTCTCCGTATTTGTAAATTTGTTCTCACAATTATATGCATTGCTTCAACATTAATTTCCTTGGAATTATTTTGCTTAGTTAGTGCATATCATACATATATGTAGATAAATGCAGCGTTTTAAAATATCATTAACCCAATTTAAATTAAGCAGCTATTTCTAATAGGTAGGTGCTTGAACGTAAGGAAATATTAAATTACACAAGATTGCAAGCTGAAACCCTTCGTAATGGGTCTAAAGAATCTATTATTACGACACATACATACATACATACGTATAGAAGCAATAAACTAAAAACTCTTTAAACTTGGAAGCATACGGACAATTTACGTGTTTGTGTAATAGCAGCTTAATCGTTCTCTTAAATGGCCGATAGTTTTGTTGTAAATAACTGTTTCAATTTAGGAATCGAAAGTGATATAGACGTTTGATTGTTTGTATTCCGTGCAATGAAATTAATGATTCAAATAAAATAAATCAATTTTTATAGTTTTCAAAAAAAAAAACAAGATTAGATCCCTTATATGTATACAGGGTGTCCCAAAAATATACCGACAAACTTTAAGGGGTGGTAGAGGACATCAAAACAAACATTTTTTGTTTAGTAAACATATGTCCGCAAATGAGCCGTTGTAGAATAAAAAAGGAAAAATGGTTTTGGAATTATATTACAAAAAATATTTAGGATAACATTAATAGAATTAAAGATTGCACCGTCGGTTCATTGACTCGCGGACTCTATGGAATATTCGGGGAATAGCTTCTACATGTGTACAACTCGCCATTATTCTTGCTAAGAGATCTTCCTCATTACGGATAGGCGTTTCGTGAACTAAATTTGATTAGATTTGAGATAACCCCAAAGGAAAAAATCTAGGGGGGACCTCCTCTTCCAATCCATCGGCGGGGAAATTGCTGCTCTAGATGTTGGCGCACGTTTAAACCAAAATGCGGAGGTGTTGGAACCAAATGTTATTTCTAATGTTTAAAGGAAAATTTTGCAATAATAGAGTTTTGCAGAAAATTCAGATAAATGTCTGCGTTCAAACGAGCAGGCAGCAAGTGAACTATTATAGGTTCTCTCCAACAATACCAGCCCACATGTTAACACTAAATTGTTGTTGGTGTCTTTTAGAGACCACAGCGTGAGGATTTTCATCATGCCAAATGTGACTGTTTCTACTATTAAAAAAATCATCGCGCGTGAAACATGCCTCATCAGAAAACAACACTACTCTCCCGAAATCAGGTTCGTTGTGACCCAAAAACCAATTGGGATAAAATCTAATCGATGTGGATAATCTTCAGGATTTAAAGTTGTTCATGAATAACACGGTGTACCGTCGACTTCGATGATCCTAACCACTTGTAAATTGGTTTTCTTCAACGCGGTGTAGAACCTCTTCTTCAAATTGAACCGTACAAGCTGTTCTCGGACGACCACTACCACCAGGACGTTTTACGAGGGAGCGTTTTTATATTCGCGGAATGAGCGGGTTGTAGGGGGTGATTAGGCGCAATGGGGGCGTGGCCTGCAGCGACTTATAATTAGTATAATAATACGAAGTTTCATTGTTATTAGACAGTTGGTCTTTGAGCTATCGTCAACCAAGTAACATAATCAGGAGTGAAAAGTGAAATATGGAAAAAATCGAATATCGTGCCGTTATAAAGTTCCTTACCAGGCAAGGAAAATCAGTCGCGACCATAATGAATGAGATGTCATTGGTTTACGGCGACTCTTGTCCAGGAAAAACCAGCATGATGTACAAGTGGCATAGTTTATTTAAACAAGGAAGGGAATCCCTTGAAGACGACCCGAGGTCGGGCAGGAGCATTGAGGTGAAGACGCCGCACTTATCCAAAAAGTTGAAAAAAACTCGAAGATGGCTGGAGTATCCGATACAACAATTTTGAAATCCTACACGATCATCTCGGCATGTCTAAGGTCAGCGCAAGATGGGTGCCTGAGAATGCTCACGCCGGCTGCAAAAACAACAGCGCGTAGAGTGTTCGCGTGCATTTTTGGACCTCTGTAATGGTGTATTGAGTCGAATTGTTACTGGAGACGAAACTTGGGTTCATCATTATGAACCTGAGTCCAAACAAGACCCCATGCAGTGGCATAAAAAGGGCACAGCACCTCCCAAGAAATTTAAAGTGTCACAATCAGCTGGGAAACTCATGGCAACGGTATTTTGGGACTCGGAAGGAATATTGTTGATTGATTATAAAGATAAAGGTGTTTCTATAACTGGAGAATATTACGCTTCAATATTAGAGCGACTAAAAGAAGCCATTAAAGAGAAAAGACGGGGAAAATTGACGAAAGGTGTGCTGCTTTTGCACGACAACGCGCCCGTCCACAAGAGCCGCGTTGCGTTAGCTGCCCTGCATAAGGTGGGATTCGAAATTGTGAATCACCCACCCTACAGCCCAGACCTGGCCCCGAGTGATTATTACCTGTTTCCGAAAATGAAAAAAGAGCTGCCGATGATGAAGTCAAGGAGGCAGTTTCGGCGTATTTTGCAGATAAATGAGGGTATAAATAAATTAATTGAAAGATGTGAAAAATGTATCCGTCTTGCAGGTGAATATATTGAAAAAGAAAAATAATTTGTTTTTTTTATTTCCACCCCTTATCCTCCATTCCACGAATATAAAAACGCTCCCTCGTAGGTTCCCACTTTCTCTAAGGCGACGATGGATGGAAGCAAAGGTTGTATGATGAGGTTGCCGACGTGCCGGATACCTTTGTTCATACAAGCGTGCTGCTTCTTTTTCATTACACTGTGCTGCACCATAAGCAAGATCCATTTCGGCAAGTTCTTCAAATGAGTAATTATCATTCATTTTCAATATAAATTTTATATTAACAATCAGTAAAGTAAATGTAATGATGACAACTAAATATCACAAATAATTACGTCTATCTCAAAAGCGACATCTATCGAATGTTTACTATGATAAAGAAATGTTTCTCTTGGCCAAGAAAAACCGTAGATGCATCGACAAATTTTTAACGAAAGATAGTTCCGTCCAATTAAATCAAGAATTACTTTAGTTATTTAGATATGATTTAAAACAATTTATTGTTCTACAGCTCAAACGACTCATTTGCGGACTTATGTTTACTAAACAAAAAATGTTTGTTTTAATGTCCTCTACCACCCCTTAAAGTTTGTCGGTGTATTTTTGGGACACCCTGTATGTGTATGTATGTTAGTAACGTGTTCAGAAATGTTTGAGGAAATTCTTAATTTTACGATGTATTTTACGAATATATTTTAAGACGATGGCGATGTCGAAAGCGTCATCAATATAGTAATAGTACCTGTATCTAACCTGTAACCTATAACGTTGCTGCTATTTCCAGTTTTATAACCTCTGTCATCGTATTCTTAAAAGGTTCTTAGAATTACTCGAAAGACTTGGTTAATATTAATATCTCTTGTTATAAATATAGTTTTATAATTAATTAATCGTTAATTTGTTTATATTTTTTTTATTATAAGAGAAAAATAATAAAAAAAGAATTGGCGAAGAAATTAATAAAAAAAAAGAAAATAGCACCGGTCGAAAAAGTTTCTAATGAAGGTTTGTTTCGCCGGCAGGTAGATAATGATAGGGTGCCTTAGGGTCTGCAATATTATCGTTTCTGCTTAATAATAAGTTAAGAATAACCAAAATCTTGGTAAAGTGGTGTTATAGTTCTTCCAACGATATAGTGACCCGACTAAAAACAAAAGCTTGATTACAGATACATAATAGTTCGCTATATTGTGGAAGGAACTATAGTAAAACAAAAAACAAAACAGGTAAATCTATATAATTTCTGTATACACAGGATTATAGATTTAAGAACACTCTTGTTTTGAAATATATATCTTAGCACGTGACATATAAACACTTTGCTATCAGAACCTTTTCTCTGTTCTCTTGAACACTTTCAAGGTGTACAACATATTACCGTCGTTATTTTATTCTATCGTATTATCAAGTGTTAATAACATGCAATGAAACAAACTATATGCATAGTAAATGTTATGATGTGAAAGTGTTCCCAAGTAAAAAATCAACATGAGTTTGTCCATTCTTCACTGTTTCTAATGCAAAAAATAAACATGACTTCTAGTTTAAGAGAGAGCAATTCTAATTGTAAATAGGGTTTGTAGTAGTCGCTCATCAACTTTAGTCGTTACATATATGTTCATACATATATATCAAAAGAAAACATTAATTTAGAACTAGTTTTTCGAGTTGTAAATATACGTATACAAAGTTTTAAAAATAGAATACATAATAAGTATGTAGTACCGAAATTATACTCTAATCTTACTTTAATTTTGTAATTAGTTCTATATAGTCGAATGTCAGCTGAATTAATTGGTAGTTAGGTGCAATTTCTAATAAGCCATTTATCCTCTGTATAATATAAAGATTTGAATATACAAGTTGCTTAATGTTATGTACATATATATAATATGAGATAAGTAATTCGATAAGGAGCTGAATAAATATCCATATAAATGTGTGGATTTGTGTCGGTTCTCACGCACTTGACTCTAATTTGAGTGGTTTAATTTAATAGTGGAAGATAGACGATACAAATTTAGACCGAATCGACGAGAGAAAATAGTGCTAGTCTTTTTTTCCTTAATAAAAAAGAGCAAATAGTACATATAAGGTGTATTACAAAAAAAAGCTGCTAACTACTACCATTATTACTACTGAAAGTGAATGATTGTTGTTATAACTAACAAATTTCCTGAGAAAATGTAGAATTTGTTTTGATATTTTGGTGATTCTTATGACGTTGTGAAATCAATCAATTGCCCACTTGTCCAAATCTGGAGAATGAATGAATTGTGATTATTGAAACGCACCTCCTGTGGGCAGGAGTGGGGAGTTTTAAAATTAAAGCAACCCAGTTATAGCCTGATCACGTTGTAAAAAGTCGATGTAAAAAAACGATGGCCATGATCTTCCTCGTAGATGCTGTTGCACGAAACTTTCGAGGGGTGGTGAACCCTTGTGCCTCCATTTCTTTCATCATGATAGTGAACTCTGGTTCAATTCACAGTAACGAATCTTGCTAAGATCTTGTGCAATGATGGTCAAATTTGTCTCTGACGAAAGTGACCTGTCGGCCGTTTTGATGCCTAATTCTTTACGACACTAAAACAAAAAACCAAGAGAGTCAATAACAGAAGAAATATGCAAAAAAAATGGAATGTCGGGCAACTTATTGATCACGAAAAGAAAAGAATATGAAAGGCAAGTGCAGGACTTGTTATTGGAGAGTGCGGGAAAATAAATTGTGGAATATTCATCTTCCGCGAAGCGAGAATGCAACAAGAATTGGTACGACGAAAAATGCCAGCAAATGGCAGAGGAAAAAGTGGAAGCCAGACTAAAATGTTTAAGAACAAATAATGAGGAGGACATGGAAGAATATCAACGAAGAAGAAGAATTTGTAATAAAGCTATAAACAGAAGAATAAAGGAAATAGAACACGCAGGGCTAAATAGAAACACAAGAGCATTTTTATAAAAGAATAAAGGAAAAGAATAGAGTATTTAAAGACAGGGTAAGAAACATAAAGATGAGAGATGGACGTCTGGCTGAACAAAAAAGATCAATATAGACAAATATGGACCAACCCCCAACAAAGGACGAAGTAATAAAAATTATCTAGAAAAATAAGAATGGGAAAGCTCCAGGGAAGGACAATATAAATATCAACTTATATCAAAAAATATGGAGGGAGGAAAAGATGCCCAAAGAATGGGAAGTAGGACAAATCAAACAAACAAATATATAAAATAATGTCAACACTAATCCAAAGACAATTGCCAAATAGAACACGATTTGTTGAAAATGGCTTGAGTGGTCAGCCGCAGGCACCTAGGCGTCAGCCCATATCCTGCAATTTTCAGGTGCCACACGCACATAACAAGTTATGTGCCTTGAAACTGTCACCCACTATCTCCCCCCACCGCCCGCACGAGACCGACACCTCTCGGAGAGGACCGGCGAGTCGGAGGGCTCCTCTCCCCGTGCTACCCATGTTAGACAAGTTTCCTTGTCAGCGTTAGACGGATCACCGCTGGAGACGCTTTAGCGAACTCCTACCTCACATCTAACCCCACGGGGCCTAGGCCTCCCTTGCGGATGGCAACTATCGGCCAAGCGTGGAAACGGAATCTGGCCGTGAGATACAACCAGCCCGCCCGTGAATTAAGCCTGAACTACGGGGACGGCCGGGCCGAAGCCCTACCCCAAAATGCCAACCACGCCAACTCTTTCGCCCCTCCGGCGATCAAGTATCCGCGGCAGCTACAGTGAAACCGTAGGGTCCCAGAATCACCGAGTTGTTTTAGGATGAAACCGAAGGTTTCCCAACCAGACAACCAGCGGGCGGACTACTCCTCGGCGAACCGACTTTTGTCCTCCCTACTATCTTCGCCAAATTCTCCCGTCACGCCTGTTTCCCTGAGTGTGGCACCAAGGATGGGGTAGTGCAGCTGCAGAGTTCTCTAGGTAAGCGCCGTAGGGTGCCTCGCTTACCCACCGTATAGTCCGACGGTTAGCGGCCGGACACCGGAGCGTATGCCCATGCCTACGCCCAAGCATCCTCCCCTATATACGAAGTTTACTCCCGCCACGCCCGTTGTCCTGAAACTATGAAATCAGGGATTGGGTAGTGCAGCCGCAGAGTTTTAAGGGTCGACGCTATAGGGTAAACGCCGACCCTATGCCAACCCTAGCCAAATAGAACAAGACATATGTATAACGGGAAAGTTCTAATGTGGATTTATTAAGGGAAATCGACAATACATATTATAAAGCAAATAATGGAAAACGCCAACGAACAATAGATGGATATGGAAACGTTCATGATGAAAGAGATAAACTTATGATAGCATTAAAGCACCTAGAGGTACAAGAAAAACTAAGAAGATTGATATGGATGACAATAAATCATCAACCTTGTTTAATTTGGCGTTAGGATACGTATTGAGAGGAATGCAAAACGGAAATATAAGAACAGAGGTGGACACCAAATAATTGCATATGCCGATTATTTATATAGTACTGACAACAAAGAAAAGAAAAATAATTGAAGAAATGCTAGTAGAAAGGAGAGCGAAAACTTAAGACTAAAAATAAATCAAAATAAAACAAAATTCTTGAGATAGGTACCGAAAAGAGTGTGAGCATAGAATAATAAAGATTGGAGACTACGAATTCGAGGATGTAGATTAATTTAAGTATCTGGGTATTACGGTTGCAAGCAGTGGAGAAAGGAGAACAGAGATTGATTAATATAAGAAGTAAAGTACTCGCAAAAAGGACAAAAATAAACATTTATAAAACAGTGATGATGTATACAGGGGAGACTATATCAATGACAAAGCGGGAAGAAGAGGAGATAAGAACAAAATTTGGAGAGAACGAGTACAGGCAGAAAATGAATCGTGAAATAATGTAAGAACTACAGGGGGAAGACATAGTAAGAAGAATAAAGAAACAGAGAATTAAATGTCTAGGGCACATATGGAGGCAGGCTTCAGAGGCGGTGACGCATGTAATAATAATAATAATAATAATACTCAGTGGAAGCCGGGAGGTAGGAGAAGAAGGATCCGGGTGGCTGAAAGAGGTGGTAGAGGACTTGAGAAGAATGGATATTGCGAGGTGGAAAGATAAAGTTAGGGACAAGGCACAATGGAAAACATTAAGTGAGAGAGTGAAGTAGTGGAAAGGTGGGGATTGGTTCACCCCTCATTTGGGGACCTGTTCTTTGTAAACAATAGTTTTCGGCCGTCCAGCACCAGCTTATGCACATGTCTCTTGTCCAATTCTTCACCA